>VZTX01015539.1:452232-526777 GCA_013400915.1 Pardalotus punctatus | reverse complement strand
TGCTGCCGCCGCCGCCGCCGCGGGTCCGGCCGGGCGGGCGGGCGGCCCGGGGCCATGTAAAGCGGCAGCGGCCGGTGGGAGCCGAGCTGAGCTTCAGCAGAGAAGCCGCCGCTGCCGGACGGGGAGGCCCCGCAGCGGGGATCATGGCGACGTCTAATCTCTTAAAGGTGAGAGCGGGGCCCGGCCGAGTCCTGCGAGAGGAGGGGGGAGGCGGCGGGGCCAGCTGGCCCTGCGGGTGGCCGGACCGGGCAGGGCGTCCGGGACGGGGGCAGAGGTAGGGGCAGGTTCAGGCCGCGGGTGCCGCTGCCCGGAGAGTTGCCGCTCCCAGGGCCCTCCCGCAGGTGAGCGGCCTTGGGCCGACGGCCTTGGCCCGACCCGGCCCGGCCCCGCCGGCGGCTCCTGCCTGCTGCCAGCACCGTGCTCCCTCCCCCCGGCTCTCCCTTCCCAAACACGCCTCGTTGGGAAACAGCGTTGCGTCGTGCGGATAGACGGGGCACGGTGTCTTCTCTTTGTTTATTTAAGAAAACCCGGCTGTACGGAAAATGAGTTTTAAGTTGAACAAAGAGTTGGAAAATGTCTTCGTTGAGGGCAAGTGCCGTTATTGGGGTGGCCACCGTGTTCCAGTTTTTTGTTAACTGCAGTTTTCCTGCAAAGGAAAACTCCCAGAGGCCTTTCGCTTACGTTAAGCAGCTTTGCTTTTGTAGTCATATGTTTTCAAGCACTTTCCTGGCGTTTGATGGCAGATGTCAGTCACCCCAAGCTGCTGCAGGCTGGAACAGAAGATTTCAGTGGGACAGTCCAGTGTTTGAGCTCAGGACTGCCTGTCCTGATATTTGTGGTATGTATGAGGAGAAGACTTGTGCATGGCCTTGAAGCCATGGCAGCACAGGGAAGATGGGCCTACTTGAAACCACCATTATTAATGTCTCCAGTAAGTGTTTCTACAACACCAGGTAGCTGCAGTAGTGAGATAGGCCTAGGGAAGGCTTTCTGCTTCACTTGAGGAATTAGCAATTGAAGATACATATAAATATAGGCATAAACGTGTGTTCACCGCTATGTATTATAGTTCAGTGTGGTCCTGAAGAAGTGCTGCTTGCATTTTAGCAACCTGACCTAATTTGGATGTATAGATCTAGCCTGAATCTGCTGGTTTTATTTATTACTCTGAGACATTCAGTGTGAAGAAATGAGAAATAATTGATCCCCTTGTTTCTTCCTGATATAAAAAAACCCCCTACATATTACAAAGATATGTTTAAAAAATCTTCCTTGAAATGGAAATGTAATTGAATTTCTGTATATTTTTATGCCTGTTAGTTAGATATTTAAGCAGATAATATTTCAAAATACTTAAAAATCTAAAACTGAGGAACCCAAGAGCCTGGGGGCAAAAATAATGTTCCGTAAGAAGCCTTTTTGTGGAAAAGCATATGTTCAGAGCAGGGCTCAGGCAGTTTTATCCACTTGTTAATATTTTAGACCATCTCTTTACTGTTTAAGGATTTCCGGAAGGTCCGACCTGTGCTTTGATGACACACATGGTGGGATAGCCCACAATAGATAGGGGAAACATAGGCCTGTAAGATTTGTCAGCATTCCACTTCAGCTATTTTGAAAGAGTAATAAGTGTTCAGTACATGAAAACAGAGTCAAAGACCTTGACTTGGCGAGATGGCTCTTGCCAAACAGATATCTTTGTGTTGACTAGTCAACTTTTTGCCACTGGCCTTTGAGATACCAGTCTTTTTAATTGACAACAAGGTATATATGCACAGTGTGTTTTAGGAAAAATGCTGCTGATATATTTCTTTTAAAATAGGCCTTTCTGGTCACTCAGAGTGTTTTTAAGCACTTAACTTACTAATAAGTGAGTTTTCCAATGACAATAAAGTATGAATCCCACATTACAATAGGAAAAATTACACAGTGATTTGACTTTCTTTACAATGGCAAAATAAACTAGTGTGAGAATTAAATCTAGGTAAGGTCCTTTCGTCCCCAATTCCACTCATCAGAGCGCTCTCAGGTGAAGCAAACTGTTGATTCCAGGTCAGTGTTGCCTGGCAGTGCCTCGTGCCATCTGAGTCTGTCCACCATTCTTCTGCTTTCGTCTTTAAGGGGAAAAAACCCAATGTCTGGGCACAGTAAAAATACCAGGATAAGAAAGGAGCAGTGTTAAAATCTGCAAATTTTTTCCATATCTTTTCCAAATAAGCCTGCATAATCAAATCTAAGTTGGTTATAGACAGGTCTTGATTTTTCCAGCATGAGCAGGAACTGATCATTTGCTTTTGTTTTCCCCCATCCTGGTTCAGCTTTCTGCGTTGAGTTGAGAAAATGAAGTGAGATATTCCTTTCTTATTCTATTAACAGATACTAGCTGAATCCAAATCTGACTGGCTGTCATAACTTTAAAGGGCATCATTTAAACTCCACTAGTGCACAATTTTCCTGATTGTAAATCCTTTTTTTTAGTGAGAAGCATATTCTTGGAGAGCCTTCTTTAAATGCAAAGTTAGAATGACCAATCGTGTTGAATCCTGGTGAGACAGAGCAAACTGTAGTGTGATGGCAGTACTGCATCACTTAGTAAGAGCCATTAGAGGGTCAGCTGGTGCCTGCCCTCTCTGTAGCAGAGCTGTTCTCCCTCCTTGAGGCAGTGGCTTTCTGGTAGGTGACTGAGCCATTTCCAGCAGAGTCCCCAAGAGTTTTCTGTTTCAACACACATGTGACACTCTTAAAGTGGGGTACTTAATTTCAAGGGCCCTGTTGGACTTGTAACTTGTTCTCTTTGCAGTGATGATATAGTCTAAACCAATTCACCCATGTGACATGAAGACACTTGAGTTTTTCTGCAGTTTCTGGAGCAGAAAGCACCTCAGTTTATTGTAGGACAAAGAAAATCTGTAGCTACATCCATGCTGGCAGATCTTGACACTGTTGTGGAGCCTTACTGGAGCTGCCAGCAAATGCAGGAGTCTATCTTTGCAAGATGAACTACAGTGTGAGCCTGGTCTTAGAAAGGAAGCATCAAAGGAAGCAACAGTTTGTCCATGCACTTAAATGAAATGACAGTCATTAGTTACCTTTGCATCAGTTTCCACTGTTTGTCACTGACAACTAGAAACACGTTTGAAGTTTTTAAATTTTTCAACATAAAGCGCATGCTTCCAGATCTGTGTTTCAGGTTTAGCTGTCTCTTCCGGGCTGTTTCCATTTAGGATATCCTTCTAGAAGCTAGGGAGTGTTACAGGGTAGTTAGTTACATACAAAAGCTTTTCCTGTGGCTACTTTTCTGCTTTGAGTCAAAACTTGCTACAAGCATTACACTGATTTATACAACTACTTGTAGCAGAGATTAATCAGTTCTTGTTTCAGTGTAGGGCATCATATTTCCTGCTGCATCCCTCTGTGAACTGGCTTTAGTAAAAATACTGTCTGAAAACAATGAGGCAGTAAAGGTGAAGATGTTACTCATATGTAGATCAGATGTACAGTAAGACCTAGAGGATGTTGCTTTTCTACAGTACTGTTTAGAGCATCTAGCAGAGATGAGGGCTCAATTTCAATGTGGCCTGAAATACAGAGAGTGCACAGCAAAGAGAGCTCCAAACAGACATTTTGAGGTTCAGAGGGAGAGTAGTGTGAAGATCTTGGTATATTGCCTTGGCTTGTTATATCTATTATGTTTACATGCTTATACATAGAATTGAACTGGGAAAATAAAATGTGTGAGGTAGTATGTATTTCAAGTAAAGTTTAGTGTTAAAATGGAACTTTAAATCTTTAGGAATGAATGTAATGAGGTGACTTTTGAAACAAATTATTTCATAAGTGGAGTTATTTTTCAAAGCATTAAATTTTAAACTCTAGAATGGCTACTTAGCCCCAGGGTATGGCTATCAACTGTAGTCTGTATTTTCAGAGAAGATTTTATAAGTGAAGTAATTTTGTTTGGTATGCCTTACCATCCTGCTTACCTTGCCTTCAGAACTGTGGTTGGAAGCAAGCTAGGAAAGAAAAATTGCCCAGGAAATACTGCTCAGAAATTGCATGGGTGACTTTGGTGACAACTATGAATTGCCACTGTTTGACCTCCTCTTCTACTATAAAATTTGTTTTCTCTTGTGCACTAATAGGGATGGAATTAATGAATGTGAATGATCCATGGTAGGTGGTATTTAATGCACCTTTTCTTCCTGTAATTACTGTACAAAATTGTAATGTTATGGAAGCCTGAATCTACCTAGATGATGTTGTTGTGATCTTTTTTTATTTCAGTAAAGCTTTCCCTACTGTCTCTCAGAGTATCCTTCTGGAGAAGATGTCCAGCCCACAGCTGGATAAACACATCAGTTGATAGATGAGCAGCTGATTCATTATAGGGAATTGGGTGACATCAGACTGGAGACCTTTCACTCATGGGGTTCCACAGGGCTCCATCTTAGGATCTGTGCTCTTCCAACATCTTCATAAATGACTTGGGCACAGGACTCAAAAGGATACCTGTCAAGTTCACAGATCATACAAAACTGGGAGGAGCTATCAACTCCCTGGAGGGCACAGAGGCCCTTCAGAGAGACCTGGACAAATCAGAGGACTGGGTAATCACCAGCTGTATGAAGTTCAAGAAGGGAAATTGCTGGATTCTGCACCTGGGATAAGGCAACCCTGGACGTACAGACAGACTGGGAGTGAGAAGCTGGAGAGCAGTGCCATGGAAAGGGACCTGGGGGTCCTGGTCGATGGCAAGTTGAACATGAGCCAGCAGTGCCCTGGCAGCCAGGAGGGCCAAACGTGTCCTGGGGGGCATCAGGCACAGCATCACCAGCCGGGCAAGGGAGGGGATTGTCCTGCTCTGCTCTGCACTGGGGCGGCCTCACCTCGAGTGCTGGGGGCAGGTTTGGGTGCCACAATAAAAGAAAGACATTACTTTATTAGAGAGTGTTCAAAGGGGGCAACAAAGATGGTGAAGGGCCTTGAAGGGAAGCCGTCTGGGGAGTGGCTGAGGTCACTTGGTGTGTTCAGCCTGGAGGAGACTATGGGGAGACTACAGCTTCCTCATGAGGGGAAGAGGAGGGGCAAGCACTAATCCCTTCTCTGTGGTGACCAGTGACAGAACCTGAGGGAATGGTCTGAACTTGTGTCAGGGGAGGTTTAGGTTGGATGTTAGAAAAAGGTTCTTCACCCAGAGGGTGGCGGGGCTCTGGAACAGGCACCCCAGTAAGTGGTCACAGCAACAAGCCTGACAGAGTTCAAGAAACACTTGGACTATGTGCTCAGGAACATGGTGTGATTTTTGGGGTCATCCACTGCAGGGCCAGGAGTTGGGCTTGATGATCCTCGTGGGTCCTTTCCAACTCAGTTTATCCTATATTTCTGCGAATTATTTATTGAACTTAAAGAATAGTTCAGTTGAGTAGGATATCTCATCTGTTAATTTTATTTCATTTTTGACTTAATGGAAGAATAAAGAAGGAAATGTGAAAAAAAAATTACTCCTATGTATAAGAAAAAGTGCTCTAAACTTCTCTAATGGCATTTCAGGACAAGTTTTATTTGAGGAATTCTTTTTTAAAAAGTAGGGAGATGTTGGTTACAAGTGGACATAACAGTTTTTAAAACTGAAGTTGAGTTTTGTTTGTGCTTCTTAGGATTAAATAGGTAATCACAATCTAAATCATATAAACAGTTGTGTTAGCAATGCTCCTCCTCCCCACATTTTACAGTGAAACCAATCTCATTCACAAAGAGCATTCAGGTTTTATCTTCAGCTGTTGTCAGTGAATGGCTGAATTGTGCTTCTCAAAAATTGGGTCTTCTCAGAAATTTCATTCCAAAGGAAAACTTTTGAGGAAGTTGCTTGTACTTTTCTTTGTAATGCCTTTTCTGGAACTTGTAACTGTTCAGTAGGTGATTTTTTAAGTTCATTATCCTTCGAAGAGGGACTTGGAACAGAAATAGGTGCAAGTAGAAGCTAATAATTTTTGCAGGACTAGGAAAGATTAGAGCAACGCATCAAATTTTAGGGAATAATTGTAAAGCTAGCTCTGTATGGGTGAAGCATTTAGTTGGCAGTTTTCAAAGATGATGCATTCAAATGTCTTTTTTTTCAGTAGGAAATAATTGGTAAAACTGTCTCTGATTTGGCAATTTATTATTCTATTTTTTATGTTGAAAGATTTATAGACTTTATCAACAGGGGCTGATTCCATGAAAGCTGTGTTCAGTACCTGCCATAATGGTGTGATAATGCTTTGAAGCCTCCAGGTGCTGTTGCTGTAAAAATAGTTACTGTGGTGCCTATTGCATCTTTATAGCTTGAAGATGAGGTATCTTTGCACTTAAGAACACCAGGGGATATAGTTGCCAAACTGTGCTTATTCTGAATACTAAATAACAGATTTAATTGTAAATTTCCATGGAGAAATTAATCAAAAGGAGGTGATTGAGGGAACATGGTGTGCTGCTTGTGCTTGTTTATCTGAAGAGATGTTAGTGGCAGTGCAGTGCACTTGTCAGAATTTCAAGTAGTTGGACTGTGTTAGTTGCTGTATTTGAAGTGAATTGTGTCAAATGTAGTATTTCTAGCCAAGGCAATGATCTGTTCAAAAGTAAGCAGTGCACTGGAACATAACCCTGCAGATAACCAGTTATCGTAGTCTTTCTGCCACAGAATTCTCAATCAGCGTGTTCTTTTAATTGAAGGTTTTTCTTTTTGAAATGTGGAGCTTTAAGCAAGTAGTGTCACAACATATGCAGTAGAACTGCTGTTTTTCTCTCAAAGTTGTTGTGTTGTTTGGGATTTTTTAAATAATGGAAGTTAGCCTGTATACTGTGGTGAGATTTTTCAGAATAATCAGAATTATATGGAAGCACTTAATTTCTTTAGCTTTCCTCTTAATTTGTATTGTAAGTTTGAAAAGTCCACCTTGGATTAGATTTTTTGGCATGCTGTAAATAATTTTTATCTGCACCAGCTGTGGTCTTGGCCTTCTGACTGCCTGTGGCCAGTTAACCCACAGGAAGGGAGTCTGTGATGCAGCAGCTCCTACGTTACTCTGTTTCCTTCCTCCCTCTTTGCTGCTGACGCCAAATGCACAGTGAGAGAAAAAAGGTACATGGTAGCATCCACAATACAATTCCTGATTCCTGGCTGCCATTTTGATCAGGGTAATTTATTCAAGACAGGTTTGCAACTGCCTCCTGACTTTCTTTGCATGTATCTGGGTTGGGACCGTGAAGCTGACACAAGTTTCGTTCATGTTGTCTGTGTGTAACTCCACCAACAGCTGAAGAACACTTGTCAAAACTTGTTGCATTGTAGCTAATGCAGTGATTAAATTAAGAAGTTGGCGATCTCTTTGAAACGAGTAATAGCTCTGTCACTTTTTAAAATAATACCTATTGTGAAAAGTGTTGTTCAGCTGTGGTGGTGTAGCTTTAAATGCTAGCTTATGAGGGATACTTGAGAAAATATTTTCATGTTAACTGTAGAAACTGCAATCCTTAAAGATAACTTAAAGTAAGATACTGGTTTATTAACAATATATTTATGTTCCTTTTAGAATAAAGGTTCTCTTCAGTTTGAAGACAAATGGGATTTCATGCGCCCAATCGTTCTGAAACTTCTTCGTCAGGAGTCTGTCACAAAACAGCAATGGTTTGATCTGTTTTCGTAAGTAATTTTTTTAGTATCTTACACCCTTCTGCATGATGGGAATACAGTTACTTAACTACTCCTGATACAGAAGTTATATGTGGCACAGATTGTGTGGAAACACAGAACAAAAATGCTAGTTTAAGTTTTATTAAGTGGTAAGTGTGCCGATATCACTGTAAGTGTGCAAAAGTAGAGCTCTGCTGAGATTCAGGTCTTTGCAAATTGGATGGAGGAAAAATACCAGAGCTTTTGACTTCAGCGGACTGTAGTAAACAAGTTTTGTACCTGCCCACAAACCTTTTGTTACAATTAGAGAGAAAATGTTTACTGCTGTGTCAGTAAATTAATTTAAAAGGAGTTTGCTGAATGTTACATTATTCTAATTTGAATGGCTTTCTTCTAAATTATTCTAAAATAACTGAAGTAACCAGGTGGTGCAGTTTAACTGGTATAATTTGAATAGTTTTTTACTCTAAGAATAAAATACAATAGTTTTCAGACAATGTTTTCATTAATGAGCTGTCTAGAAACCCTGCCATTTTCTTCCTTTTAAAAAGCCAGAAGTTGCTTTTCCAGAAGTTTAGGTGATGATTTTTTTGTGGCATACATTGTGTGATTTTTGCAAACATGATATGAAAGTGAGTTACAGAAGACATATCAGAAGTATATCTAAAATTATCTGTGTCTCAGTGGAGTTATTTTCCCTCAAATATAGTAATAATTTAAATCTGCAGACTCTCTTTTGCTTTTTAAAATCTGTCACAGCAGTAGGTTTTTTCTCAAATGCAGTCTTGTTGCACTCGGTCTTTATAGCTCTTTTGAAAGAGGACAGTGCAGTGACTCTTTTTACACCCAGTTTAATGCACCTGTCACACTTTTCTGCCAGCCAAGGGGAAAGGTAATCTAACATGTAATGGGTTTTAATCTTATGATGTCTCTGCTGTAGTAGTTATCAGAAACATGGTATAGTTAAGGTACAAATTAAGTTCTGAGTCATTGCTTTAATTTTTAATAACTAGTTCAATAATTCTGCATTGGAATTGAAATTTTATATTTATTGTTTTTCTTGTAGCTGAGTTATTGAATAGAACTTAAGTAACTTGATGGCTAAAGTAAGGCTATTGAGGGAAAGGATCCCACTTCCCTAGGTTTATATTTTTGGACAGTGCTCTTTGTTAAGCTTCTTAATAAAAATGCAAAATCTGTAGGTGTCTTCTACATGCCCTTTGAGTATAATTATCCAGTACTGCTTTTTTCACTGCTGCCAGGAAACAATGACATTCTAAATACAGTAACACCTTTTCTGCCTGTGAATGTTGTGTAAGTCTCACCAGTTAGGTTAGACCTCTGTAAACCTTGGACCAATACCTTTAATCTGTGTCAAAGCAACTTGCAAGTTTTGTCTTTTCATTTAAACTAAAAAAGCTGGTTTTGTATTGAAATTAAGTGTATTGATTTAATAGGAACAAAGTAATAGCTTTAGACTATATGGGTGCTTTTCTGCAAAGATGTGGACTTGTTACTGAAAGGTGGAAGAAGAACCAGAGGATAGTACTGAGTCAAAGAAAGGCTTGCTAAGCCATGTTGTATATGATGTATGGTTAGGAGTGTAACTTGCTTTATTTAGTCTTCAGTATGGAAAGAGTAGGGAGTTAAGTTACCCTTGCTGGGCTCTCAGGTAGGAAAAATTTCATTTGAATGTTGATTAAAACTCAGTAATAGTACCTTGCTTTGCAGTGCTGTTTAGCAGCTTTTCTCCAGTAACAATTTACTTGAAAATGCTGCCACTGAAATGTTTGAGTGATCTTATTAAACTAATTAAATCATCTTTTAAATTACGTGATCCCTCAGGGTTCAGATTTCTTACGAGGAAGGTCTATTTCCTTTGTAGGATGTTGTAGTGCTTGGATTGTGAAACTGTCAAGGAAAGCTCCATGTTAATGATAGCATTTTAGAATAGCATGGGCTGAGTAGTAATGCTGCTAGTGGCAAGTTACTTTTGTCTTTGTCAAAGAAAAGCTTTAAAAATTGCCCTTAATTCAATAAGGATTATTGAATAAGATACTGGAAACAGAATTGTTTTATACATCTTCCTGACTATAGTCTTCTCCTAGATAGGTTGCAGTTACTTTCACAACTTTTCTTACAGCTTCAGTCCCTTCCCCAAAGATATTTTCTCCCATATGTCACTGGGATCTAATTGTGTGTTGTTTAGCAACAGCAGATAAAAAGTGTATTAATTTCTTAGACACACTGAAATTATGACTGTTAAGGCCTCATACATTGCAGCATTAAAATTTGAGTAGCTGTTACTAAAAGGTGGATAAATTGTTTTCTAGAGATGTACATGCAGTTTGCTTGTGGGATGATAAAGGTCCAGCAAAAATCCATCAAGCTCTGAAGGAAGACATCCTTGATTTTATTAAACAGGCACAAGCAGTAAGTACTTAACATTTCATAACTTCTATTCACATTGCTAGAAAAATAGCCAAATAATTCTGACTTTTGTTGGATCTAAATGCATTGCTTTATTGTTTGAAATTTTGTCATGTTCTGGAGGTCATAATTACCCTGCAAACTTCTATCAACAAAAAGAAGAGCCTTGAGCATTTGCCTTGGCTCATTGTTTTCTCACAGTGTTTGAAGCTGGAATGGGCAGTGATTTTTTTTTTTTCTATATTAAAATAAAAAAAGTAAAAACACAGCATTATTTTGGTTTATCCAACAGTACTTACGGAATTTTCTTCCACTTGAAACTTCTAAAGGCAGAATTTTCCATAAGAAATTACTGTCTGAAAAAGAAGTGTTTATATAGCTTCAGTGCTATTTTGACATATTCATGGATGGCTTTAAAATAAGCCATATGTACAGCACTCTACAAATATCTGTGCTATCAACTCAGCAAGCTTCGCTGTCCAGTTTTATGGGCTTCCCTCCAAAAGAGCAAAGCTGTCAACAGACTCAAAGGAAATTCATGTTTTTGTAACACATACTACAGAAAACAGCTTTTGTTATGGGGGATTTAAAAGAGGGAGTTGTGAAATTTAAAAAAAAAATTCTAAAGCATCCCATGACAAAGGTTTAGAAAGATTTTGTACACTTTTATTTTTTTGTTTCTTTAGTAAAGTGATTTATACCACTAAGACTTTGCTTCAAGGAAAATAGTTTTTTATACAGGCCTTTTATAACCAGGCCTATAAATGTTGATTTTTAAGTTCCACAGTTTACCTGCTTATATGTATAAATGCTATGCTGATCTGAGGCCTTTTGATGTGGTCTGTGTTGACTGTTAGTTGAGAGACAGGTTTTTTGGCGTTATGATAGCCATTGTACAATGTAGCTAAGTTTTCAGTCTTTAATAAAATATACATGTTAACTGTCTGTCTGGGTCTAATGAATGGTTAGTAGATGCCATTGAATCAAAACTTGTCATTGTATAGAATATAACATAGTCTTTATAGGTTTATGTTACTTCAGGCTTTTTTTTAATATGGTTTTACCAGTACATGCCTTTAGACCAAAGGTTTTAATTTTTTATTTGCAGATGATTTAAAAGGAGAAAAAAAAAAAGGTTCATTTGGAAAATTTAAACTTCCTGAGTGCTTGTTTGCTGCTATCTTTCTTTGCCCTTTAGAAATGACCCGTATGACATGGGTTAATAACCACTTTCAGAAAGTAAATGGCCTGCTGTATGTAGACTTTCTTAGTCTTAGATGTATCTGTATATTTGAGTTTTATATGGGGAGTTATTTTCAGCATAAACAAAGTCAGCCCCTATTTTGTGTTTGAATTGATTTATAAATTACCTCCTCTGCTCCCCCCACCTGCAGAGAGTGCTGAGTCATCAGGATGATACAGCTCTCCTCAAAGCCTACATAGTGGAGTGGCGCAAGTTCTTCACACAGTGCGACATTTTGCCCAAGCCATTCTGTCAGTTGGAGATCACTCTGATGGGCAAGCAGGGCAGCAACAAGAAGTCCAATGTGGAGGACAGCATTGTTCGAAAGGTAAGTGAGTGCTACTGCCAGGGAGCTTTGCTGCAACAGCTGGCCTCAGTAACAACACTGAGGGGATTCTGGAGCTCAAGATGAAACTGCATCAGTCGTGCAATGTGATCTATCACTTGGCTTTGAGAGGGTCAGAACAACCCTGCAACTTTATTTTCCCTCTCCACAGTAGTTTGACTTTGTTTCTCCAGTTTTGCTTTGGCTTTTAACACAGGTGGGGCTTCCAATGTGCCAGTGGCTTGGTAGCCGCTTTGGGGCTGGACCAGAGGGTCCAGGCTCCAGTGGGTGTGTGTGTAGCAGTGCACCACCCCAACCTCACAGAACTTGCCCTACCCACCCTCCCCAAATACACACTTTAGTTGTTTTGAACTATTAATTATTTCTCCATTCCCCTTCACCTTCCTATATTGACATCTCATCCTCTATACCTCTTGAAGACAAGGGAGAGAGAACAGCAGCAGAGGGGAATTGCCGCCTCAAATTACCTTTTTCATTTTCGTTGTTTGATGGAGAAAGCATGGCATCTTAGACTCACCAAGATTTGGTAAACTTGAACTCTAAACTCTGCTTTTTGCAGAAGGTAGGAGAACTAAGAAATTTGAGAAAAAACAAGGTGGAGTGGACAAAGTAATGAGGAGAATCTGAGAGAAAGAACTGGTTTCTAACAGTTCAGATTTTGGTCAGGACTGAAGCTGATGGAGGTGTCTTGTCGCTCATATGCAGTCCAGTTAGGACCAGCCCATGGCTGGGACATGAAAGCCCAGAGTCTCCAACCTATCTCATTATTTCATATTCACTGCTGAAGGTCCTCTTGCTTATGATATCATTCTCTGTAGTTTTGTAAAAAGTCCCTTGTGGAAACTCTTCCCTTGCTTGAGAAGTTCTTCGTATAGTCACCCAAAGTGACATGTGTGTTTTCCTTCAAATATCTCTGTATCCATAATGTCTGGAAGCATTCTGACCATGAGAAAGCTGTTAATGTGCCTGCCAGATTGCTTGGCATTCTCACTGTTTCTTCTCCAGTTTTCACTCACTTCAGCTCTTTTAAACAGTGCAATATAATATTTATATCAATAAAGTACTGAAAAAAGTAGTTGAGGAAATGTAATCAAATAAAGCTTTGCTAATGGGGTTTAGGTGGCCATAGGTATGGTGGTCAGGTGTAATGCAATGCATTTACAGCAGCATCAGTAGCAATCACCAAAAATAATAAATCACACAATGGAATATAAAGGGTCACATTGAATGATGAGGATTTTGATAAGACTCTCCATAACTAATTTTGAAACTTTGCAGTGCTTAGATGAGATTTGGAGTTTTTTATAAACTCCATATGCATTACTTGCATACTGAACTTTCTTGTTGGATAAATGCAATCTAAAGCCATGAGTCCTTTTCTGTACATAACTGTGGTGTTAGTTGAGTTTTTAGTTTTGTCTAAGACTGTGCCTGCCAAATGGTGAGCTATATTTGGGTGTTTGCCTCAAAAGTACCCCCTGAGATTGTAACTCCTGTGTTGCTGGAAAAGTTATTTGACTGTTTATCAAGAACTGTAGAAATAATACAGAATTATGGAATGAATACATGCATTCAAGACTGATTCCCCTAGTTGTCCAGTTACATAAAGTAAATTTAGAATGTGAGCTGAATATGACTTCTATAACAAATTCAGAGCAAGATCAAGTTCTAACATAGCTGAACTGCTGTGTTTGACCTGAAAATTACATTATAAATTGCTTGATTTCTGTTTCTGATCTCTTGTATTTTTTTGCACAAACTTAGGTCTGCATGTACCTTTCTGACTGGATTTTTTTTTTTCTTCCTGATATGCAGCTCATGCTAGATACATGGAATGAATCTATATTTTCAAATATAAAAAATAGACTTCAGGACAGTGCAATGAAGCTAGTTCATGCTGAAAGACTAGGAGAAGCTTTTGACTCCCAGCTCGTTATTGGAGTTCGAGAATCATATGGTATGTCTTGCACACACCAATCTGTTGCCTCCTCACTTTAGTAAATAAATTTTCTTCATACAAAGTTGGCAGTTGTGGTGGTAGGGTTGGAATTATCTCAGTATTTTGTATTGATTTTTTTTGTTGTGCTTGTTGATACATGATACATTAAATTTTGTTTATAATCTTTAGCTTCTAAGTTATTTATTTACCTCTGTATCAGTTCCTGCAAAATCAATGTTTTCAGAGAAGACTACTTTTTGACCTTTTGGGGTTGCAGATATAACTTAGTTTGTCCTCCTTTACATGCTGTTTCTGATTCTTTAGAGAGTTTGAAGAAGAAATGCTAAACAGGATACATTTAAGACTTTCAGTCTTTTTCTTTGTGGCAGAACAGGTCTGTGTATCTGAAACTTCTGTGATGTTTCACTGTTGCCTGCTACTTTTGAAGGCTTTCCAGCCTGTTGAACTAAACTTGTGGCTAATACTCTCTGAGATGGCTTTTTATAGAAGTCCAGTTCTAACTTTTTTTAAAGCATATTCCATTTAATGATTATTTATTTCTCTGTAACAGTTGAAAGTGTAAACTCTTCTTCAAATAATGCAAAGCACTGCAGTAAGCTCACTGTCTCCATTCTTGTAAAACAGGAAAAAAAGTCTAAAATGGAGACATTGTGGTTCCATGAATAGTGTCTAAGAGAAGCTTTTTGCTCAGTCAGGTGGAGAACCATTCACTGTATTAGGAATTGTTCTGGTCGCTTTTATTCCTTCTTTACAGTTTCACAGTAATATGTATTTATGGTTACCATGTTCAAATGTCTGAAGTGCTGGAGCTAAGTATGAGGTTTTTTCCAGTTTCCCATGTTGATATAAATGTTTTTGGGAGCAAAGATTGGCCAAATTTGGTTACCTTTGTGATCAGAGTCCATTTACTGGATATTTCAAATTGTTCAATGCAACCTTTTAATAGAAGTTTCACTCTCTCATTGAGATTTGTTTATTATTAGCCACATAAATTTCCAAGACTTGAGAGTAAGTTTGGACTTTCTCTTTGCAGTTAACCTTTGTTCTAATCCTGAAGATAAACTTCAGATATATCGGGATAACTTTGAAAAGGCGTATTTGGATTCAACAGAGAGATTTTATAGAACACAGGCTCCTTCTTATTTACAACAAAATGGTGTACAGAATTATATGAAATATGTAAGTAAAAATTCTGTTGTAACTTTGTACTGAAAGTGTTAGTACTTAAAATGATTGCTGTTCTACTTTTGCACAGGCAGATGCTAAACTAAAAGAAGAAGAGAAAAGAGCACTACGATATTTAGAAACAAGACGTGAATGTAACTCTGTAGAAGCAGTGAGTATAATGTGTACAAAAATTATGTATTTGATATTGATATAGTATTATACTGCAGTTTTTAGTTTTGTGTTACAGTATTATTTGATAGCAATAAATCGAAACAGTTTATTTTACATTTTTTAATCATAAATTATTTGTTGCAAAAATATGTATTACTTTCCAGTCTGGTAATCTACAGTTTCTGCAGGTGTTTTAATAGTACATGTAGATCAAAAGTTCAAACTGAAGGGTAGGTTTTTATTCAGGTTGGTTTTTGTTCTTTCATTTTGAGTTATGTATGGTGGGTTTTTTTTCCTATGCTTAACAGCGGATGAGAATCGTGTTTGAAAATAAACTGGCAAATGTGTTCGGCAAAGGGTTTCTCAGTGCTCATTTAGAATGCCTGAGTTATTGTTTATTGTAATCAAAAAGAGCAATAGAAATTTCATTAAAGCTGTAATATATATTTCCTCTTAGGCTGAAATATGTAAAAGATGGGTTTTCTTTTTTTCCTTCCCCTTCTTTTCTATTCAGCAATTTTTAACACTGTTCAGGTTCTAGAGGAAGATATAACTACAGTGAACAGTTCATAGTTGTCTGTGTTGAAATTAGTTCAGGAAACAGGTTATTTTAAATAAATACCTTTAAAATCTGATTTTTTAATTTTTTTTTTGCAGTGCATCAAAATGTGCTTTATGCCTTTTGTTAAGTTGTGAATCATTCATGTTGCACAGCTCTAAATTGTAGCCATATGAAGGGGCTGACAAAAGAGAGATGGTCCTGACATGTGCAGGCAGTTTCTGTTCTAGATCTAATACTGTGTTCAAGCCTTCCAGCCTGGTCCAAATAGGGTATGCTGGAATGAGAACTATTCTTAGCTCTTGGATGTATACTTGGGAATGAAGTAGGGTAGTTACTGTTCCAGAAGTGGTGGCTCCCTTGAGAGAAAAGAGTCGACAGAAATACTAAGCTCATTAATGCTTTGTAGGAGACTTTACCGCATTTGCTAACGTAAACATTTTGAAGAAAAATGGTTCCTGTATAGATTCTAGTCAAACTGCACATACTTTTATGAATCAGTGAATGAGTTATTTTTTTTGTAGAGCTAATTGTTGAGAACAGGTTAGATTTTGTGTCATGGCAAACTTGAGATACATCAGACTTTTGGTGTTCAGATCGCTGCTTGAGCTAATCCTGTGTTTAATGTATTTCAGCTCATGGAGTGCTGCGTCAATGCTCTGGTGACATCTTTTAAAGAGACTATTTTAGCTGAATGCCAAGGGATGATCAAACGAAATGAAACAGAAAGTAAGTGAAGCTTCAAGAAGAGTGAGGGTGAACCCAGCATGAACTGCATAAAAATAGATTTGTGTGTAGATATATCAAATTACTGGTTTTAATAGATGGTGGCAGTGTTTCATATAAAAATACTATTGCGCATGAACAATCCCACAAAAAATTTCCATCATTGCTTCATGTTTTTTCTATCACTTTTGAACTCTATATGCACACTGCCCTATTTTGAATAAGTGGGTAGTTCTCATCTTGCTTGAAAGAAAATATTTTGTGCTCTGTTCTCTTATTTTTTCCTACACTTACTTTCATCATGTAGACCAACTCTGGTAAGTGCTATGTATGTCTTTACTTTCTATTTGAATACTGCAAATACAAACATTTCCTTTTCTTATCACCTCACCTCCTTCTTTATACACCTGGAAAAAAAATTAAGCATCCCCTTATAAAAGCTTTTTTTTCTGAAAGGCAGGGATAAATTTTTCTTATTCTGATTGTTGATGCAGGACCTGTGGGTCAAATGAACAAAATCTCTGCAAGCTGTTCATGTGGTTTTATAGCCAGTATGTCAGTGTGACTATTGAAAGTTAGCTCTGCATGCGTTTTCAGAAGTTTTTTTTAACTCTGCTGGCAGAAGTTGAGAGGTTAGTGTGATTCAGAAGTTTTGTGTTGGCCCTGTATGATAAAACAAGCTAGATACGTCATTAAAATGTTATACAGGTAGGGAAAATGAAAAAAAAAGAAAAACTGAAATCACAGGTTAATTTTTCTTTGAAGTCTTGGTATCCTGTAGCCAAGGAATATTTACAAATGTCTTATGATGTTTTCATTTCTATGGAAATGAGAAAACTGTTTTCTGACTTAGAACATTATAGAAAATACTCACTTCTAAAGCCAGCATATAAGAAAATATTTGACCTCAAAACTATGTCATACTGATCTGTTCCTCTAGCAGTATGATTTCTGGCAGTAGTCCAGAGCTAAATGTAGAAAGCCATGAAACTTCTTATGAGTATGTATTACAGCCTTTGGGAGAATGCAGGAGGCTAATGTAAATGCAGAGCTTCAGAAGGGTTTGTCTACAGGCACCAAAGGATCTTTCTTTAGAAACCTGTTGAAGTATTCACACAACCCTCTTTAGTGGCTGTGTCTGTCCTGTGGTCATGCTTGGTTGCAGAGCACTTCCGTTTAGTTTGTAAGAACTGTTTAAAATGCTTTAATGAAGGATGCAGGTGCAGATGACTGAAATGTAATTAAAGACTGGAGCTATACCTAGTAATGTATACATCTGATAGTATCCTCTGCTGTGCTGTGCTTATGCATGTGACTTTCCGATATTATCTGCCTCAAAGAATTCAGTGATGTTTTCTTTATTAAACAGCACTGACAAAAAAGGGCTGTTTTGGTGGGGATTTTTGGTTATGAGCTGGGAACTACTGTAAAATATTCTTGTTTTATTAAGTAATATTTACATGCTGTGCAAAGACAGAAAGGAAATGTTTTCCAACTAAAAATTATCAAAAATGTCATAGCTCACAAAGATTTCAGAATTGATTTACTCTGTTTTTGTTTGCTTATAGTATTGGGGAAGGGATGCCTAAATTTTACTCTCAAAGTGCCACAGAAATAAAAGTACACTTTCACAAATATAGAATGAAAGCAGACTTTAAGTGCCCCAATAAGTACAGTATGGATTTCTTTACTCTTCGGTGTCATAATGTATTCTGAGAGAAATTCCAGTGAAATACTCTTCTTTTTGTTACTTTGAAATCTGTCTTTGAAGAATTTATGTTTTTTTGGATCCTGCAGACTTAGGGATGCAACTGGAGTCTTTCTTTGCTACTGATTCTTAAGAGAAACCACTGATTTTTTTCTTTAATTATTTATGCCATCACTACTATACAGAAACAGATGTAGAACCCTACATCTTTTTGTTTCTCTTTTTCTGCCACCTCTTCCTCCCTCTTACTCTTTTTAAAAGCCCAGATTAAGAGATCCAGTAAAAGTTGAGTGAGCTTTTTAGACTTTTTCTATGTAAAACAGTGCTGCCATTTCTTACAGTAGATCTAAATTGCACTGAGAATGCAATGCCTCTGACTAAGTTTTTTTTCTGGTTCCTGAAATCCTGTCATTCAGCCTATAATGAGTTATCTTTAGTACCATTGTAAGTTCTTATTCAAGGTTGTTTGTAGTTTCCATTCTCTACTTTGCATTGTTATGTTCTAAAAGGATTTTTTTTTCTCTATGCTTTTCTATTTGCTTCTGCAGCAGCTGTTGAGATACAGATGATGGTAGCATATTTCATCCTCAGTGGTGACGGGATCTTGATGTTTGCTGATGACAAAAGTAATGCAGAGGAGAAAGCAAAGGCAGGGCCTCTGAATTCCCCTTTCACAGTAGACACAACATTGAGGAACTAAGTGAATCCATAATTTTTTTCCTATCAATAAAAAAATCAGAGTCTATTTGTTCTACTTCGTGAAGCAAAGTCCTTTGCCATGTTGAGTTCAAATCTCTGTGGTCTCTTTACAACAATCTGGTGACCTTAATCCCAGTGTCATTTGTGGACAGCTTTGTCAAGATGATTATTGATGTTTCAGTGTCTTTTTTTTTAAGCAGTGTTGAAATACCTTCACAAAAAGTAGACAAGTAAAGCACATCACTTTTTGAGGTTTTTGAACTGGTAACTTTCAGAAAAACTAAATTCTTTGGGAAATATTTCACTCTTTGCATTAGTCAATTTTAGTCACTTCAGAACCTTGCAAGCTTTTAATTAAAACAAAACACTGTAAGTGGTATTGAAAGATACACAAAAAGACAGGTGTTTTTGGCTTTAATTTAAAATTTAAAAATTGAATTCATACAATGTCCTGCATAAACTCCTGTAGGCTTCCAGCTGAGAGACATTTTTGCCAGGGATTTGAAGTCAGTTAGAACCCGGACTTAATCCAAATTGTCATCGGTTTCAGGGGGGTCTTACTCAAGCTTGTGATACTGTATGCATAAGCATATGTAAGATACAGGCATACTACATGCATAGGGAAGTATTACATTGCAATAAATACCTTTTTTTGCCTTCAAAAGAATCTTCTTGTGGGACCAGAATTAGAACAGTACTCAAGACATCTTTTCTTTTAAGACATGAATTGGATTATCTGTTCTTCACATATTTAATGTTCCACTTGAGACATACCTAGGAGAAATGCAGTATATTTGGGTTTTATACAGGTCTTTGACTGGTGGCTTCATCAGTACTTGTATCTTTCAGAGTTGCATTTAATGTTTTCACTGATGGATAAAGTTCCGAATGGCATAGAGCCTATGCTAAAGGATTTGGAAGAACATATTGTTAGTGCTGGACTTGCAGACATGGTAGCAGCTGCTGAAACTATTACTACTGTAAGTGTATTGGTTTTTAGTAAAATAACAACAGGAAAACAACTTTGCAGAAGTTAAATATTCTCTATTTGTTGGACAAATATGTGAATGGAAATAACTTTTGAAGATTTTGTGTTTAGAGATCAAATTTTGATCCACTGAAACTTTCGAATGTCTTTAGGATAACTTTTTATTGTTTATGTTTTCAGTTGTAGCTTTAAAAAGTGAATCTAATTTACAGTAAAAGTTATTAATTAAGTGCATGGGGTACTTATAAAATACAATTGTGTTAGAATCTTAACTAAAAAAGCCTGATCAATTTTTCCAGAATTCTAACTTCCTGATGAAATTTGAAATTTGCTTTCAATCTAAGAGTGGTTGTTCAGTGTGGAAATTATAAGGTTTTTTTCCCCACTGTTTTTTTTCAGCTTTTTATCATCTTTTTTTCTCTGGGTCTAGGAGGGCTAGCTGTCTGCAGCAATTGGGATGTGGCATGTGTCTTTTATTGATCCTTGAAAACTTCCTTTAAAATAAAATGTTATTGTATAATATTTGAAAGTTATAGGGGTTTTTTTATGTATATTGGAAATACTATCCTGAAAGTCTATGTTTAGGCCTACATGCTGTAGAGCTCTTCAATACAGGGACTAAAGATAAAATGTGCATTCATAGTATGCAGGCTTTTGAGGATACAGCATTTTTACAGATTAGGGAATTATGTGTATGCTTACACTGAATTCTGTGGAGCCTTGGTTTTTTATTTGATTTTTGCCTCTTTAGGATTCTGAGAAATACGTAGAGCAATTGCTCACGCTATTTAATCGGTTTAGCAAGTTGGTTAAAGAAGCTTTTCAAGATGATCCAAGATTTCTTACTGCAAGGGATAAGGTATGTGTTTCTACTGATCTTTCATTCACTATAAGAATTGTTGCAATTTGTATTATGATGTCTCCAAAACCCTTGTGCCCATTCACAGTTAAATTTAGAAACTGCTATTACTCTATTAAATATACAGACTAAAATATTGATGAAACTTACCAACTGAGTAGCTTTCAGTTTCTATTGTAGTCCTGCATAAAGTTGCATGTATTCAGCTTTGTAATGTTGGAGAGCACATTAGATGATCTTTGTATTGAGAACCTTAATGTCCGATTCAGCAATAATTTGTGTTTAGAATTTACTATGTATTTGTCTCATGACTTTAGACATGCAACCTGCTCCATGCAATCCCTTCCTAAGTTGTTTAAAAGAAGCTAGTTTGGTAGTGGAAAAGAGCAAGATGCAATACATCTGTTTATTGGGAAATTGAGCCATAGAATTTGAACTCTCAAATTGAAAATAGAATCTGCAAGCTTTGGGCTAATAAAAAAAAAATTGAATTAATTTCATGTTTTAGTAGTGTAAAAAGAGATAAAATCTTTGCAATTCATATCAGAGAGAAATTGAGTGAAATGCCAATAATCTAATTATTTTTCAGGCATACAAAGCAGTTGTGAATGATGCTACAATATTTAAACTTGAATTGCCATTGAAGCAAAAGGGGTAAGCCATGTAAACTTCATGTGAATCAAGGTTTTTAAAATGTCTCTTCAAAAAGTAATGCTGTGTTTAAAAGAGCTTTGTGTTATTTGCATTATGGAATTTCAGATTGCTTATTGACCTCTGGTAAGACTCTCTTCGTGTGGAAGCAGATCAGTGAATAGCAGCCTGGTTCAACTTAAATTTATTTGTAGTAATTGGGGATCTATTATTATATATTGTGAGTAAGTTTGTTAGCTGAAGTTCATAATGGCTTCTTGGATTATTAATTCCAAAAACCTGGGCTGTATAACTCTGCCGCAACTTCAGCAGAGGTCCTGGGGAAAAATGAGGCAGTAATCTTTATGGGAACAACTGTGGCTGATTAAGGTGTAACCATCCACAAGCTGTTTTCCACCTACTCTTGTGCCAGTTGTGAGTGTGACCTGTCCAGCTGTTGCATTTTTGTTTCAGTGCAGGATTAACCAGGTTAGTTTAAACAACTTCCAGTAGATTAGGCAGACCTGCGTGACTCAAGAAGAAGGACCATGCTTACAGTGCCTGCTCTGCTAACTCAGCCAAGAGAAGGTAGCAGTCAGTTAATTGATTGTTAACATTTACCATGTGATGTGCCACTTGAGTAGGAATTTGTATATATTTAGGTGCTTGGGATTGCTTATATATAGTTTGTCATCTGATTTATTATGGAAACAGAGCTTGTGTAGCTGGGCTGCCAGCTTCCCTTTCCAATTGCTTCTAGTTAGGGGTGGATGGTTATAGATATCTGTCCAGCGTCTTGGTTTGTATTCTGGGTATGGTTTTGGACTAATGGCAAGCCTGAATAGGGATTAGTCTGTCTCCTTTTTATTTATTGGAGAAATGCTGTCACAAAACACTGGATCCCTGCTTTCTGTATTTTGCATAGATCTACATCTATGTAAGGTACATCTATGTAAGGTAGAAGAGTTTTTTAGTTATCTTCTAATGTTTTCCTTTCCCCTGGGACCATCCAAATTTGTACCTCATTCAAACTGTTTCACTCCTAAAATGAAACCTGCTTAGTGGTTTCTTAGAAACCACTGTAGTTGTGATGGTCTTCTGGTCTTCTTCCCAAGCACTTTGAAGTTGTCTAGATATGCAGCCTGGTTTGAGCAAAATGAAACTTCATCTTGCTTAGTCTTTTGTTAAAGCCAGAAGACTTGTGATCTGCTTGTACTTCAAATGGTCTTTAGGAGGGTAGAAGACACTAGCCTGCAAGCTGTTTCACAAATTTTTTAAAAAAGGACAACGTGTATGAAGGGTGTTTAGAGTGCTCTGTCCATAGTAATTGATTAGAAAGTAAAATAATGAGCAAGAAAACTGGATTCCTGAGCTTGCTTTGGGCCCTTGAGAGTAGCAGACGAGTTGGTACCATCTGTCTCTAGGAATAGGGATAAGTCCTTGCTGTTTGGTTTTATTCACCAGTCTAGACACGGGTTCAGAATGTGACCTGTGCTTGATGAATTTTGAAGAACCACAGTCTCTACTGTAGCATCTTGTTCAACTTCAGTCTGCTTTTAATCTCCAAACTGTTAGTCCATCCTTTATAGCTGTGATGAATTAATTTTATCCTGTTACTATGTGTAGATGTGTTGAGTTTTGCAGTCTGTGAAGTGTGGTGCAGGAGGCTGTTCTTGAGATCTCATTACAGTATACTGAGGAGATGAGTGAAACATTTCACTGTAGTATATACTGTTCTTTTTTTATCTAGTGTTGGATTGAAAACACAGCCTGAATCCAAATGTCCTGAGCTTCTTGCTAATTACTGTGACATGTTGCTAAGAAAAACACCACTAAGCAAAAAACTAACCTCTGAAGAAATTGAAGCAAAGCTTAAAGAAGTGGTATGTTTTTGCCTTCGATTTCTCAATTTTGAAGAATGAATTGGTTTTTTTTCCCTTATGTGGGTCGAGGCCTTAATGTTCAAAAACAGTTATGCTAGGGGTAATAGTAGAGAAAACAGTTTATTATGTTATCAAGAGTGTGTGTGTGTGTGTGTGTGTTTAAATATGGTAAATCATTCAGTGTTTCATGTCTCCTCTGTCAGTTAACAAAATTGGTATACTAAATTAATGCCTATGTGAAACTGTAATGTATTACAGTAACTAATATTTGCCTAGAAAATAATACAGGAGATTTTTACATACCAGTGTCAAATGTCTTTTTTGTTTTAAGAGAATTTCTTGTTGTTTGACAAATTAGGAAATTGAAGGTGTGATTATGAAACATTCATTGTTGATGTCTATGATAGTATTAACACAGTTGCTCTTAAGGCAACGTGAAGTAGCCTTTTTCTAGTCATAGTCTACAGTGCCATTAGATCAGCATTCAAAGACTTGTATGGTTGACAATGCAAATAAATATATTAAACTCTATTTTTGACAGCTTTTGGTACTTAAATATGTACAGAATAAAGATGTTTTCATGCGATATCACAAAGCTCACTTAACAAGACGTCTGATATTAGATATATCAGCTGATAGTGAAATTGAGGAGAATATGGTGGAATGGCTCAGAGTAAGTAGTGTCACATCTTTCTTTGGTTGTGCGTCATGCTTGTGGTTAATTACTATTCCACTCTTGAACTTCAATATCTTTCTTGCTTAGGTGAGTTTTATCTTAAATAGCAGGCAACTCAGGGCATCTTATACTTCCCTTCTATCACAGTACTTTGTAAAAGTAAAACAGTTTATCTCTTCTCTAATAGTGGCAGTGATAGATTTTAAAATATTTCACATACAATTATCTAAAGGCTTCATAGATTCCATATGCAAATGAGCAAAATGCAGTGTACTTGTTTAGGTAAGTAAATAATTTGAGATGCATTCTAATTTTGAAATTTTATGTAGATTAGAATATTGTTTATATGCCTTAAACATTCCTTCAAATCTCAGAACTCACGGATTCCTTAATGCATGCTACATTCTTCAGCACTTGAATTTCTTTAAAAGAATCATCATATGCTTTTAAGTGATAACTACTTATGATCCATGCAAAAAACCTTTTATATTGCACTATAGGTTCACTGTTACTGTAAAGTGATGATACCTGTGTACTTTTATGCTCTTAATTTATTCAAGCTTATTTTTTAAAATAAAGCTTTTTGTTCATAGTTTTCTATGCCATATTTACTATTCTGTTTGTTTATGTAGGAAGTGGGAATGCCAGCAGACTATGTAAACAAGCTGGCTAGAATGTTCCAGGATATCAAAGTGTCTGAAGACTTGAACCAAGCCTTCAAAGAAATGCACAAAAATAATAAACTTGCTTTACCAGGTATTGTTTTCAAATTATTTGCCATTTTTCATCTCTCTTAGAGAAAAAGAGCTCTGTTAACTCTGAAGTTAAAAATTATGTCAACTACAGGTTGAACACAGTCTTATGGCATTGTTGCCCCTAGATTGGAAGTGTCTGTAGACTCTGCTTTCTCCTGCAGTTGATGCTAGAGCTATATCACTCTGCAAGTTGTTGTGGGTTTTCCTAATGAGTAATCTTGTAGATACAGATTCCCTACTCTTATAGACAAATTGCAAGCAGGGGCTTGAATTGGCATCAGCCGGGTGAATGCCTGAACTACCTCCTTCTTTTACGCCCTCATCATTCTTCTAGTGCTCCATGCAGTCCTCCTTTATCTGCCAGCAGGAGAGCTGGATGAATGCTGTGAAGAGCTTAAATCACATTCTGAGATTGTTTCACTGATGAAGGAGGCTGAGGAACATCAAGTATTGGACTTGTCACTGCTGAAAACCTTCATGTAGTGCTTATAAGCATCAGCTGTAAATCTGCACCAGAGTTTAAGGAGCTCTGCAGTAGCAAGCCAAAAAGACAGGTTTCAATCAGTGCTGCTGGCAGAAAGTCAGTGGTGCATAAATAGAGTACCTTAACGTTTAAGTTGGTAGACACCCTGCAACTTTATGAAAATTCAGTCCTCCAAAATTGTGTTCAGAGTAGGAGAAAAACCCGAAACATTTTAGTTTATCTGTTATGCTTGGAGATTCATATAATCCAATATCATCTTACAGCTGACTCTGTGAATATTAAAATTTTAAATGCTGGCGCCTGGTCCCGAAGTTCTGAAAAAGTGTTTGTCTCACTGCCCACGGAATTAGAAGATCTCATCCCTGAAGTCGAAGAATTTTATAAAAAGAATCACAGTGGTAGAAAACTCCACTGGCACCACCTCATGTCCAATGGAATTGTAAGTGTGTAGTTTTCAGTGTTTCACACTCAAAGACTATGCTCTGTGTGTATTTATAACAGTAAGAAAGCTTGTGATCCAGACAGGCTTATAAGTAAAATTTTCACCCTCTTCACAGATAACATTTAAGAATGAGGTTGGCCAGTACGACCTGGAGGTAACAACATTTCAGCTGGCTGTGTTGTTTGCGTGGAACCAAAGACCCAGAGAGAAGATCAGCTTTGAAAATCTTAAACTGGCAACTGAACTCCCTGATGCAGAACTTAGGAGGACTTTATGGGTATATCCCTTTCTCTTGAAACAGATTGCTTCTTGGTTTTTATACTCTGAAATACTGGATTAGTATTTTTAAAGCACTGTCTGATAACACTTTGAAACTGAAATGTGAATGTCTTTGTTGATAATTAATCAGTTGTAATGCTGGTTCCTTGCACTACCGCTGAGCACACACAGCCTTTACATTAACACTTTCTCTCTACCCAGTATTACTTCACAAGCTTTTGGAAACTGCAAGAATTTTTTGACCATATGCTGCCTAAAGCACAGAGTTACGATTGTGTTTTGTCAAGTGAGTCTGGTCTAATTCTCACAAATTAGTGACACCTGGAAATACATGTTGCTTAAAAATAACTTCAGTGTTTGCTTTAGCAGACTTCTAAGCATTTAGCTCACGAATAAAGAGAGAAATCATGTAAGTCAGACTTAACACCACTTCTGTACCTGTGAGTTCGTGTATTTTACTACTTTGTATGATTTTGCTTATGCTAACCCATTTCAGAAGGAGATTTGGTAAACTGTATCCCCTCTGATTTTACTAGTCCTAAACAAGGCTATATGGGTCCCTCACTACAGTCTGCACAGCAGTGAATTATGGTCTTAAAAAGTAGTTGTTTCCATTTAGAAAGTCTGGTGTTTTATTTTCATTCTTTCTCCCCCTCCCCTTTTCTCTGTAGTCTCTTGTAGCATTTCCAAAGCTGAAACGTCAGGTTTTATTATATGAACCTCAAGTCAATTCACCCAAAGACTTTACAGAAGGAACCCTCTTCTCGGTGAACCAGGAGTTCAGTTTAATGTAAGATGATGTTTGAAAAGTAAAATAACAATGTACTATTTTATAACTAAAGGACTTCACTTTACCTTAACCTTTGTTCTTGAAAGTTTTCAAAATTACGCTAAACACGTGCTTTGCTGCCCTGTCCTCACTTAGTTTTGGCAATAGTCATGCTTCAAGTAGGTGATGGGACTAGATGACCTGCAGCAGCTCCTTCAAACAAATGTTTCTATAATTCTAATTTCTGTGAAATTAAATTTCTCACACACCTAAGGACACGGTGCAAAATTGGAGGCTTTGCTCTGTTCCAGTTAGCAATGAGTCCATAAAATTTCATGGAAGACAACCTGTAATCAGAGCACTAGTGCTGTATTGATTATTACACACACACAGAATTTCAAAAACAGAGTGATAAGTTAAGAAAAAGGAAGTGAAACTGCTTAATAATATGGTGTGCTGTCAAAAGCGAGGATTTTTGGTGTGGCTCTCACCAGAGAGGAGTGTCTTTATTTCTGTGAGAATTGCAGTGCTCTTTTACTGATGCTTTGAAATCATTTGAGCACAAGATAACACAGAGAATATCTAAGTGGTATATACTACGTTCAGCATGTTTTACTTGTGCTTCTGCCTGCCTCTGTTGTTGATGACTGCAATGAGAAATGGCTCCTTGCTAGTAACCTCAGATTCTGTGCCTCATTCTCAGTAGCAGCTGGACATCTGGATCTATGGAGAAAGAGATAAGTGATAAATCTGCTTTCCTGGGACTTAGTTTCTTGCCCAGGGTCATAATGCTTATTCCTGTCATCAGGATTTTGAGCTTTGGGAAATGATGAGAGGACATGACAGAAGGAACAGTCTGTAGAGAAGGTTTGTGGGTGACCACTGGTGAATGCCATCAGCTTCCTTTGTTGCAGTAGCTGGGTTTTCTCCCAGACAGTTCTTTGATGGAATATTAACTAGTCAAATTTCCTGAACTTTGTTGTAAAAACTTCCTCCAAAGAACCCTACATTTATATAATTAAATTGAAATATATATTTCTGAAATTTTATTGTTTCAGCTGCTGGATTTACTTGTAATGCCTGCTAGCATTATATAGGTTTCATTGTGCAGAGACATTGGCATTGAGTTTTGATCTGTCAGTCTGCTCTCTCACTGCAGCAGGGCTAATAACCTATAAGTATCTGATCTGTCATGGTATTCCTTGCTGCTGTAATATAAGTTTATCAGGAATTATGTAACTGAAAGTGTATTTTTTTTTTTTTGCTTACTTTCATGCAATACAACTTTTTTCAGAAAAAACGCTAAAGTTCAGAAAAGGGGCAAGATAAATTTGATTGGTCGATTGCAACTTACTACAGAGAGAATGCGAGAAGAGGAGAATGAAGGAATAGTCCAGCTAAGAATATTGCGAACCCAGGCAAGTAACGTGCCAGAGGAATACAAATTTCCCCTATTTCTTTTGTTGTGTTATCATTACTGTAATTTGTTGTATTGTCATTATGTGCTGTCTATGACTGGATGTTGTATGAAATGGGTGCTTTTGAATCCCATTGGAAGGTACTTTTGCTATATGACTCTAGATCCTTAGGAATACCTGATTTTGTGTGTGTTCGTGCACTAGTAGTTATCAGCCTCCTGTTCTGAAGTACCAGATCATCATCTTCAAAGAGGACAAAGCAGACATTGAGCAAGTGGTGAAGGTGTAACAGTGTGGTGGGGCTGACAGATTGGTAAAGTTGACTGACACTGGCCACCACCATGAATAAACAGCACTGCTGATCCTAAAATCTCTGGACTGTATGAAGAGAATAATCTCGGAGATGGGATAACACTGTAGTAACAGCACTATGACTTTAGAGAGGCCTTCTCCTTAGAGGAAAAGTTGAGAAAGTCCATCTTAGCTGTACAAACTGCAGCTTCCACCTTTGTGGTTGATTGCCCATCAGTCAGCTACTCACATCAGATCTTTTGAGTGACAGTTCTAGGAAAGTCTGATTTTTTTTTTTCTGACATTAGGGATCACTACCTACAATGGAGTCTCAAATATCCCATTTTACCTTCAAGCTTCAGGTCTGTTCTATCAGTTGGGTTGGATTGCAGGTCATGCACATGGTGCACTGTACCACCTGATGTAACATATGATGTGACCACACTGGCAGCAGCAGGGTTAATGCCTAGTTGTACTTAGAAAATGAGTGAGCTGTTCACAAGATATATCACAAGTCACCTAGGAAATTGCAACTTCTGCTCAGGGAATGAATGAACATTTGGTTTTAGTAAGTAATTCACACTCTAGGTATACAATTTAGCTGCTCCTTTGACTGGAATTGTCATATATATCTTGCATCTTGCCAGTGCTTCATTCTTTTTCTTTTTCAATTTCTTTGTAAAAGCAGTCCTGTATCTACATAGGCTAAAAAAATGCAGCATATTTCTGTTTTGTAAGGAAAAATACAGATTTCCTTGCTGTCTTGCCTTAGCAGGAGCCTTCCTATCAATGCTGTGTTTATTTTGTCACTTCACCCAGGCATTTAAATTTTTATTTTTTTCTTCTTGTCCCCCACTAGGAGGCTATCATCCAAATAATGAAAATGAGGAAGAAAATTACTAATGCCCAGCTTCAGACTGAACTGGTAGAAATATTGAAAAACATGTTCTTGCCACAAAAGAAAATGATAAAAGAGCAGATTGAGTGGCTTATAGAGCACAAATATATCAGAAGAGATGAGTCAGATATCAACACCTTTATATACATGGCATAATTGGAGGACTCTGCAGGATGCTGAGAACATAAATGGAAGGGTGCTCGGACAGACAGCTGCAACAGTTTGTGCTGCAGAAGGACTTATTTTGACTTTCGTTACGTATTAAAATCCCTGCCTTACCTTACAGAGGACTATATTTTGCCAATCTCATTCAGCTAGCATGATGGCATTCCCTTCATGTTGCACACTTTTAACAGCATGCTGTTTTGTGGGAAACTTGCATTCATGAAGAGCCCATTGTGAACTTTTTAAAGTAGATTTGATTTACACCCACCAGGAAGAATACAGGTTTGGGTTTTTAGATGACCAGTACTTGCACAAGGAAAAAATACTCAAATATTCATGCACTGAGGAACTGCTATTAGTTTTGTTTTGGGTTTGTTTTTTGTTTTGTTTGGTTTTGGTTTTTGGTTTGTTTTTTGGGGTTTTTTTTAATGCAATTAGGACTAGAAGTAGCACTTTCACTTTTGTGTTTTGGATCAACAGAGTAATGTACTGTCCACCTCTGATCCTTTTCATGTAATAACATTTGAGAGACACAAACACATGCATCACAACTGATATGTATTTGTTACAGTTAAAACCTGTTGGCTAGAGCAGTGCTTCAATCTAGTAACTGGATTTTAATAATTGACACATTAAGTGACACAAAAGTAATTCTAAGTCATGGGTGATATTTTTCCCTAAGCAAGAGATCATTGTTTTGAAATTGTTTCCTGTAAACAAGTGGATATGTTGTTACCTTATTTGGATGGATGATTTGCTACAATCCTTTTTGACAAGGTAAAGGTTTCTTGAATGATACTTCACTCTAAAAGCAGTTTTCATGGGTGGGTCTACTATATGAACAGAAATATTAAGTGTATTTCCTTGTTCATTTAATATTTATATTCCAGATATTTCAGTATGACTACATATATCAGGATGCATTAAAGAGTAATTTATGCACAACTCCCCCTGAAAGAGAATAACACTTGAAGATCCGTGTACTATTTCCTCAGTGGTATCTTTTATATACATGCAAGGTTAATCCAGTCGGACTAGTCAACACCTTTACATGAAAAACAAACCCTTTGCTTTTTATTTTGTAACTGGTAGGGTAGGAAATACACTTCTAATGAAAATGATAAAACGCTAAGGAAAAATGTGTATGCAGAGAGAGTGCCAAACACACATCAGGAATTTCAACTTTTTAATGTTACCTCTTCCATTCTCAATCATCTGAAGTAGTCATTTGGCACTGCCCTACTCTCTGCTATTCTGAAATGTCCCAGCATGTACTGGAGTGATACCATGAGTCATAGGAGCAGAGTGCCTGTCTTGGGACAAAGGTAAGTTGCGCTTTACTCAGATTCTGTATGAATATTTCTTCTATAAATCACAAGTGCGAAGTTTTTTTTAATTAACCAGTTGAACTACATCTAAAGGCCTCATCTTCTTTGATGATGAAAAGGGGAAGAGGATACAATTAACTTTAGTCAAAAAAGAAAGCCTTCCAGTAAGTAAGAGGAAAAGTTTTACTTTCACATCATTACAGTAAAGGATGCAGTAAGAGTGGTTTAAATGCAAACTCTCCAAGAATGGCTGTTTGCACCCTTAAGCAGGCTGCGTGCTCTGTTACTAATGTAAATGCCAGTGTGACTGCCTGAGAACAGTGTGTACTTGGACATCTGTTTGAGTAAGAAATTTTTGGTAGTGAGGGTTTCATGACCAAGAGATGGAGAGAAACCAAGGCCTGGCCAATTACAATTGATTGAAATCCTACAGCTTGTGTTACATGCTTTTATTGATACTCCAAAGTTAGATGCTGTTTAAAAATATTGCATCTTTTATGTTGGCCCTGTGGTGTGGCAATTCAGAATCAAAAGCAAGTGGTGCTCTGTGTAGTTAACCAATGAAACTATTTGAACATTAGAAAACAAAATTCTAATAAAAAACTTTGTGCTGCAAGACTTCCAGTCTTTGTAACTTAAAAGTAGTAAATGCTTACTTGGGATAATTGGGGAGAATATGACAGTCTGAGCACACTCTTCAACATGAAAAATTCCAACCCCTAACCAGAGAAGAACAGGTGTGAAACGGTCACACGGAAAGAACTGCCAAGGGGATAATGTTGATTTTTAAGCCATTGGTTTAGATTTGAGAGAGAGGTTTAAGAGACTGTGTCTCACATATAACTGTTTAGGATGCTGGAGTGTATGCAGAAAGAAAAAAGTTGCTAAAAGCTAAGGAGCTACACATTCCCTCAGCTGATAAATACAATACAACCTAATTGTTACTTGTATATTTCTCAAAACCTGGGATGGAAATAGAATTGGTCATGTGCCTATGACATGGTCATTTTTCTTTAAATATATACCAGAAATGGATGTCGGGTTTTTAATGAAATCTGAGACAGACACCAGCAAATTTGTTAAAGATGCAGAATCATGTTTAGCATCCTTCATCAGGTCACTTCACCAATATGCACTTAAAACTAGTAACACCTGGGGCACAGGGAGATACCTGGGGTAAGCTGTTCTTTTCAGGAGGGTAGAGTTCAGATCTAAATGAAAACTATTCTTCACTTGCAATATGGCAACAACGCACTTTTAAAGCTGCAATTGTTTAGCTATGAATATATATATCCAAAGACCTAGCTTAAGGAGGTGCTGCATCTGAAAAACACGTTGCCACATACACTGCCACGGTGAATAGCTAAGGAACGAAATCTGATATAGAAGGGGTGGGGGGGGGAAATCACTCTTAATAGGTTTAATTAAGAAATACTGTTAAATCTTTCTCTGTCCCAACAACTTGATGAGAATCTCGGTTTCAATTCTGAAGTCTTCCATTTTCCTCTTTCCACAGTTGGTGTCCCTAGCTTCTATTTTTAAACATTTATCTTTCATTTGTTGTGACTGTAATGCAGTTACATTTCCAAATGACGTGACTCTCATTTTCACCTTTTTAAAATTAATATAAATGTTCTGAATGTTCACATCATGCATTTATCTGCATTGGGATGCCATTGTCCTGTAAAGTGCAAATTTTAAAAATACAATTGGCAAAAAGATTTGATAGTTTTACAGAAAGATTTGCTATCTCAAACAGTTTTCTATTTTCATCTAAATGACTGGGATGCTATCTTTGTAATTCTTTGAGGTCATATTTGTGAAATAAACAGTACATGAAAGCTTTCCTGTCATATACACTATATGTAGTCTGGAGTGTTGGGCGAATTCAAGTTCCTGAGTTGTAATAACTGTCTCCGTATGGTATTTACAATTTTGAATGTGTGCCACTACCAAGATACTAATGCTGTACAATTTTGAATGGTGGTAGTTTCTGTATGGCAGTCCAGCTGAACTATTTTGATGTACTGCTTAATTTTTGAATTTTATTTTTTAAGTTGTATAATTTATTTTCTTGCAAAATAAAAATGTAATTTAAAAGACTACTTATTTAGCAAGGTATTTTGGTGTCTCACCCTGCAAAATTTTAAAGCTGAATTCAGGTGCTGCTCCTAAAAAATGCCACTGTTATGAAATTTGCCAGACTTCAAGTCCTAACATCTGTTATGATCAGAGTGCTTTTTAAAAAAAAGTGGGGACTTCCAATTCTTTTCTTGTTAAATTTTTTAAGTACTTAAGGTTATATGCAGAGCTATTTAGTCTTCTGAATTCTATTTAAAGATGAGCTGTAGTCTTCCAATTTCAGTGTATCGAAGCCTGCCATGCCAGAAGTGGCTGGGAGTGCCTGACTTTGTTTATGGAATTTTTAAAAAGGGTTATGTCTCTGTGCAGCTTACTGGGATGAACTTGGATTGCTGAATATTTTGGTTGATTTGTCTCTGAAGTTATTTACAATGTGTGTCACTGAAAGCTACTGGTGTGGCCACCAGATGGTTGTGACCTTCAGGTTGCTGATCCTGCAGTAAACAGTGATGTGGGAACAGTCATGTGCCTTGAAGGAGTGCTTTTAATATAAAAGCTTTTCTACTCTGATTGTCCTTGCCTTTTAATGTGTATCTCTTTTTACATTTCAGCTCCTTTAAGTGCACCAGTTAACATCAGTGTTTTGTGCTTTCTGGTACATGCAGAGTTTAGAATTATTTGTGAGGAATAAACAGCTATTTTTGAGTGACTGTTCAGTACTGCACATGGCAATTGGCCACCTCGCAGTTTTTGCAGACAGAACTTTGGTGGCAGGTTGTCAATATTTCCAAACTTTTTTCCCTCTGTTAGGGCAACATATAGTCTTTCATAATGGTTTTCCAGGAGGAGTTGTTCTCTAGAAGCCAGTTATCACAGGAGTTCTTTGGCTGAATCAATCCCTACTACTGTAAATTGATCACAGTTTAATCAGAATCATTGATCCAAATACAAAAGGCTCTAAACCTGGTTCATTCTTCTGATAAAGTGAGAATAAGGCTTTATTTTCCTTGTTTTACCTGTCAACATAGAATCATAGAATTGTTTAGGTTGGAAAAGACCCTTAAGTCCAACCATTAACCAATCACTGCCAAGTGCACCACTAAACCATGTCCCTCAGTGCCATATCTATGTGTCTTTTAAATAAGGCCAGGGATGGGGCCTTACTCACTTCCCTGGGCAGCCTGTTCTACTGCTTGACAACCCTTTCCATGAAAAAAAGTTTTCTTAGTATCTAATCTAAGCCTTCCCTGGCACAACCTAAGGCCATTTTTTTTGTTACTTGGTAGAAGAGACCAACCCCACCCCTGTTGGCTACAACCTCCTTTTAGGTAGAGTTATAAGGTCCCCCCTGAACCTCCTTTTCTCCAAGCTAAACAACCCCAGCTCCCTCAGGTGCTCCTAATAGGACTTGGGCTCTTGATCCTCTCCCTGGACATCTCAATATCTCTAGGGAGACATGGTGCCTTGCATTTGATCCAGATTTGTTTTAGTGATAGAGATCCACAATGGAAATTCAGTTGGATACTGCATTTCAGCTCCTGTATGCAACCTGAAACACGTGTAAAAAAGAACAGCTGGAGGCATGAATGACAGCTGCTGCTTCCCTCTGCTGATCCAGGGCACAGCCAAAGCAACTCTCACCTGCTGAGCTAAGGAAGAGCAGCATTGTGTGGCTGTTTTTAATAGTCTGTGACTGAACACCAAAAATTATTGACTTTGAAATTAGTACGTTATAGTTGTTCTTGGTGAGAAGAGAGGCTGAAAAAATTAAAGAAATGCAGTGTGGGTTTGTTCCTGTTTTTAAGACCATGGTCTAATATCATGTACATCCAGCTCGGGATTTGCCATCTACATCATTCACTTCTACTACTGACGACATCAAGGAAATGAGCACACCTCCTGCCTTTCTTGGAGCAGGCCCTTGGAAGTTACTCAAGCTGACGTGAATAAGCTGGGGTTGAACTGGCATCAGTCATTCTGTGAAGGCAGCTGCCGAGACCATTCTCAGCCGGGTTTGAAGTCTGAGACAACACTGTTAGGGGTTTATGCCATGGCCAGGCAGCAATGAGGTTACGGGAATTAAGCCGCTGGCTCTTCTGAAAACAGCACGCAGCTACAGCACAAGGGCACGCCAGACGCAAAGTGCCCCGGGCTCAGCCAATAATACTCGGCACCTGCATCCGCACCGACCTTGTCGTCCGCAGGCTGTTTCCTATATGGGATCCACGTGGAGATTAAATGTCCGTGGCTCAGGTCAGCTTAACCCGCAGCGTGTAAGGGACGAGGGCCGGGCCGGGGAGGGACAGAGCGCAGCCTGGAGAGGACGCACCCCCAGGGGCAGGTTCTTTTCTCGCAGGGATCTTCCACGCTGTCTCCATACACTTCGCTACCAGTGATTCTCCTTCTCCGCGCGGCCTCCCAGGCTGTCCGCCCCGCGCCCGGGGCCGTCCCCGCACCCCTGCCCTCTCCCCGCCCCGTCTGGCCCCCGAGCGGCAGCAGATCCGGCGGGAGGAACACGCCTGGCGCTGCGGAATCACAGCATCACAAAATCAATTAGGATGGAAAAGACCCCTGGGATCATCGAGTCCAACCTGTGGCCCAACACCACCATGCCAACCAGACCATGGCATCGAGTGCCACGCGCACTTTTTCTTTAAACACCTCCAGGGACGGTGACTCCACCGCCTCCCTGGGCAGCTCATTCCAATGCCTAATCACTCTTTTGGTGAAGAAAGTCCTCCTCATCTCAAGCCTAACGGGGCTCCCGGGGCACCTGAAGTCCCGCGCCCGCCGCGGCCCCTCAGGCATCGCCCGGCCCGGCCCCGCTGACGCCACCACCCGCCTTCCACGACAGCCAATGGCAGGGGCCGGCTTGGCACCACCCCGTGTCGCAGGGCCAATGGCAGCGGGGAGGGGGCGGGGCGCCGCCGGCTATAGGCGGTGGCGGGGGTGGCGGTGAAGGTGACGGGGGCGCCGGCGGGAACATGGCGGTGGCAGTGGCGGTGATGCTGTGCGGGCGGCGTCCGGCCGCGGGGCTGCTGCGGGTGAGGCGACACCGGCCCCGGCTTTCCTTTCTCCTTCCCTGCGCAGCCCCGGCCCCGCCGCCGGCCCAGAAAGGCTCGGCCAAGGTCACACCGCCCCTGTGGCGGGGCGGGCCGCGCCCCCTCCCCTCACCCTTGCGGGAACCCCCGGCCCGGGAGGGAGCTGAGGGGAGGGAGCGGGTCCCGAGCCGGGTGGGCGGTGAAGGTGAAGCCGCTGGTGGGTGAAGGGCGGTCTCTGCCGCCCCCGCAGCTCTGGGCCTCACAGTGAGCGCGGCGGGACCTTTATCCGCGATCCTGAGCGCGGCTTTTTCCACTGTCAGCGCCGGGAGTGCCGAGTCCTCTGCCGGGGCTCCAGCGCCTTCCTGCGGAGTCTGCTGCACCATGCAGAGCCCCTTGGACCATCCGGCACCCGCTGTAGCCATGGGGATGTGCAGCAGTTGTCAGAGGCTGTCTCCAGGCGGGCCAGGAATCGGGTTGGATTCCTCTAACTAAGCAGTGTAAAGATATAAAACTGCACCTGTAGGTGTTGTTTCTCAGCTGGGCGGTGGGATGCTGCTGCCCGCAAAGCCTGTGCGCCTGCAGCACTGCTGGCACTGTTGGATGGAGCTGCTCGCTGTGCCTGCCTGGCCTGGGGCGCCGGCGTCCGACACGGCGGTAGAGAGCTGTGGTGGGAAGAAAAGGAGGGCAGGCGGATCGCATCCGAATTGCCATATGCAGAGTTGAAGCTTGCATTTTACCAGCTCTAGAAACGGAGCTTTTCTTCTGCTGGCGGGTTTTTTTTTCCTTTTTTTTTTTCCCCCCTTTTTTTTTTCAAGTCTGTAATCGACAACAGAGCATGAACACTCCTAGCAGACGCCAGTTGCACTTGGTAAACAATTGTCTGGTTTGTCCGGTTTAAATTTCAGGCCTTGTGCAGTAAAGGTTTGTTTGGTTATTGTTTTTTTTTTGTAGTATTGGTATTTATTTTGCTAGGCAGGGTTTTTATTTGGCTTTGGTTTTTTGACACTAACCCTCGAAAGCACTGCTATTGAAGCCCCGTAGGGACATAATACCTTTCAAGGGAGAAGTTCAATTTTAAACTTCCTGCTGGCTATTATAACCTGAGCTGGGGAGAAAAACAGACAAACAAAAATGAAACAACTAGTTTAAGACAGTAAAAAAATCAGTCTTCTGTTAGTTGAAGGTTGTCAAATGAAGAGGAGAAACAGACTAACTTTTCATGTTGCAGACACAACCAGAAGGCATTCTCTAATTTATAAAAATTACAGTGTTTTTGTGGTGTCCTTAAGCAGTTATTTTTAATTAGTATTTATTTAGCTGTAATTCAGTAATGACCAGAAGTTTCCAGTGTGCTGGAATGTTGTCTAAGGAAATGGCTAAAGAGAGTGGTTTAAGCCATGGATGGAAAGATCATTCTGTTAATATATGAAACTATACCTACAGGTATAATTTTGTATCTTACCCTGCTTAATTAGATGAAGCTCCTAGCTGGTGAATTAGACTGCTCAGATAATCCCTTTTTCTTGGTTTTATTATCTTATTTTGGTGTGACATTCTGAATTCATTATCCTCATTTTTGTTCATCAAACAATAAGGAAATAGAAACTATAGATGCAAACTGCCACTGTTTAAAAAGCAGTGGAGTTAATGATAGGAATGAATGAACCAAAGTCCAGGGAAGCAGGCAGAGGCACTAGTACACTTTTTCAAGGTAACACCACCCACTCCCGGTTTAGGCATATGGTATAGGTGTGGATATATGACTTGGGTTTTGTTTTTGAAGAAGTATTTGTTTATTTTTCAGAAAACATTTTATCACAGATGTTATGGTGAGACTGTACTAGACTACACTTCTTTTAAAAGGCATGTTATGATTTTTTTTGTATTTTTTTTCAGTTTTTCTTAGATATTAATTTTTGAAGTAATGACTTCTATGAAAATGATACATTACTGAAACATCATGGCATTGGCTTTCTTCATATGAAATTCTGAGGACTTTCTTATTTTCAGGCTCTGAAATGTACAAGCCGTGGCTATGCATCACAGCGTACTTTAAATGTAAGTATAAAGCGCTATCTGACTAATAAAATACTATTTTAAATTTGTTTGTTAATCACTGACTTTTTTAAAAAATCACAAAAAAACTGCTTTAAAGACAATGTCACTTATGCTTAAGCCACACTTTGCTGCAAAATCTGAAATAAAAGTCAGATTGCCTTTTTTTTTTTTTGATTTGCTAAGTGTTTGGTAGTGTGGGGCAAAATTAGAAATTTGTCAGCTGACATAAGCTTCATGTAACTATTGACCCAGAATGGGAAAAGACTGCTGATATCAACTGATCCCTTTGAAATTATTTGTGTTGCCCTGCAACTTGCTGTTAAAACATAAAAGATGAGGACAAGTATGTTACTATCACTGAAGTCAATCATGATGAAGGGGTTACAGTAACATCCCTTCTTAGTTGTACACAAGTATCATTTGTTTATTTTTTTTCCAGTTTTTTCTTTCTTTGCCTGTCTGTTTAAATAACAAAACTTCATGACCAAACCCTGTAAAGTTTTGTGCTTAACTTCCGCTGAAACCAGCACAGATGGAGGTAGTCATGGCTGCTGTCAGTTTCAGCCAGAGGTCTGACATTTACATTTGCATCTTTTTGGTGCCAGATTCTCATGATACTCTCACAGGTCTATCAGGTAGACAGACATGTGGCTACAACACTAAAGCGAAGAGGCAAAATAAGAGTCACTTGTATGGAGAGGCTACTGGTGTAGGGCTGAATGTCATACTGTGGCTTAAAGTACTGCTTACACATTCTGCTGGGGCCTGGGCTTTTGAATATGTCCAGGGATGGACACTTCACAACCACTCTGGGTAACCTGTGCTGAAGTTCAGTCACACTCCCAGTAGAGAAGTGTTTCCTGATGTTCAGTGGGATTTCCTTTGTCAGTTTGTGCCCACTGGTCCTGTCACTGGGCACCACTGAAAACAGTTTGGCTCTGTCTTCTTTGCACCCTTCCTTCCAGTATTCATATACATGGATGAGGTGCCCTTGTTGAAGTTCTCTGTGTGGCAGCACAACGCTCTGGTGTATCAGTGTATCTGGTGTGCCAACGCTCCTTTCAGCTTGGTGTCATCAGCAAACCTGCTGAGGGTGCATGGCCCCATCATCCAGTTCATTAATGAAGATGTCAAACACAACGGAAGCCACTATTGACCCTTGGGGTACATCACTGGCAACTGATCTCCAGCCAGAGGTTGTGCCACTATCACCACCCCCAGCCTGGCCATTCAGACATTTTCTGTCCACCTCCCTGTCTGCTTATCCAGTACATACTTCATTAACTTCTGTGTGAGGGTCTTATGGGACACAGTGATGAAAGCCTCACTGTGGTCTAGAAAGGCAGTGTCCGCTCACCCCTCATCTACCAAACCAGTCACTTCACTGTAGAAGGTTGGCAGTTTGTCTGAATGTGTCTGCCCCTTGGTGCATCCATGCTGATGACTCCTGATGATTTTCTTTTTTGTGTTTGTGTAAGTGGTTTTCAAGATTAATTGTTTTGTCACCTTTCCAGGGATTAAGGTAAGGCTGACTGACCTGTAGCTCCCTGGGTCCTCTTTCTTAACCTTCTTGAGGATAGGAGTGGCGCTTGGCTTTCTCCAGTCCTTGGGCACATCTCACAATTGCTGTGACCATTCCAGCATTATTGAGAGTGACCTTAAAAAGTCACCTGCCAGTTCCCACAGCACTCATGGGGGGAGTCTGATCAGGGCCCATGGATTTGTGTAGGTCTAGTTTGCACTAAGGATGCATCTACCTTGCTCTACCCTCCCCGCAGTGTCTGGGGCCTGGGATTCCTGAAGGCTGGTCTTAGTATGGAAGAATGAGGCAAAGAAGGCATTCAGTACTTCAGTCTTGTCCTTTGTCACCATGTCCCCTGCCCTGTTCAGCAGCAGGCCCATATTTTCCTTGCTTCTTAGGTGCTCATGGAAGCCCTTCCTGTTGCCCTTGACATCCTTTGCCAGATTCAATTCTTGGCTATCATAACCTCATCCCTGCATGCTCAGCCTGTGTGCCAGATTCTCTGTCCCTATTTCCATCTCCTGTATGGTTCATTTTTGTGTATTGAGTTTTGGTGTCCAACCTGGTATTTTTACCTGACTTACTGCTTGTTGGAATGGACTGCTCTGGAGCTTGGAAGGGGTCATCTTTGCACATTAACCACCTTTCTTCAATCCCCCTTTGCTCCAGAATTTTCAAGATTCTTGCAAACATCATCGATTCCAAGGCTGAGCTCAATGCACTCCAGCTGTTCTGTCACATAACATGCAAACCTCCTCCTCTTCCCCTCCTGCCTTGTCTTTTTGGCCTGTCCTTCCTAAAGAGCCCTTATCCCTGCATGCAGCACTCCAGCCACGTGAGCCATCTCACCACAGCTCCATGATCATAAGCTTGTAGTGCTGCAGCTGCACACTGATCTCCTTATGTTTACTCTCCATGCTGCATGCATTAATAAAGATTTTAGTGCTCTGAAACACTTGTGGGATAAAAGAGAAGCTGTAGCATCAATAAAAGAATAAGAGTGGATACATTTAAAAATACTGGTATGTGTGTCCAATTGTGAGAGAGATTGTGACTTTTACTCCATCCTTCTGCACTTAGGAAGTGGTGATAGCAAGTGCTGTAAGGACACCAATTGGATCTTTCCAAGGATCCCTTTCATCATTGCCAGCCACTAAACTTGGTTCCATTGCAATTAAAGGAGCAATTGACAGAGCAGGTATGTATATATATTTTTTTTCCTGTGACAAAGAAAACCTCAAGCGGCTCAGAACATCATTAGTCTGTGTCTTTTCAATTGCTTGGTAATGAAAAAAACATGGAATGTCCTGGGATTTTTTGCTCCTGTGGCATTTTTAAGTCTATCCACAAATGCTCTATAAGTAAAGTTAACTCAGGCTTTGGTTCAATCTGAATTAAGTGTTCCTTCTAAGAGCAGAATGTTGCCTAGGGATATCTGTGCTACTCCAAATCTGATTGAACATGCTAATTGTCTTTTTGGGGTGAGTTTTTATGATATATTGAAGCTGATGCAAAGGCTACTTGTTGCTTAGACCAGTGGCCTTTCCTTTCCCTGCCCATTTTTCATGTGGGCACATGTATTTGAAGGACAGCCTTGTGAGCCTTTTGATGGATTCAATCTAGCAATCAAAAAAGGCTTTTTAGGGAAGAGGAGGGTTAATACTATAAGAACTTGGACACCAGGGCTCTTGCAAGAGATGCAGCAGGAGAGCAGGCCTCTTCTCTGTGGTGGCAGCTTGTGGCCTTGGCTTGCCCTTGCTAAACAAACAAACAGAACTGCCTTTAGATATAATTGTAGCACATGAAAAGTTCTGTGCATTTAACCATCCATGAAAATTGAGCTGCTCAGGTGACTAAAGAGACTTGGAAATGGTGACTTCAGTGAACTAACTATAGCTTCGCCTACAGAGTGCCAAGGAAATTTTCTTCTGTGGGGGTCACCAGTTCACCATACGCCGTCAATATGAGGGTAGAGATCTGGGATGCACCCTCAGGAGCCTGGGTGCTGTTAGAACATGGGTTGGATGTGGCAAGTTTTATTAGTCTTTGATAGAAGACTTCAATGGGAACCTTTGTCAAAAGGATCCTGAATCAAAACAATTTTGTTTTACAGGTATCCCTGCAGAAGAAGTGAAAGAGGTCTATATGGGCAATGTCCTGCAGGCTGGGCAAGGACAAGCTCCAGCAAGACAAGCAGTCTTGGGTGCAGGTATTCATTCTCTTGCCACCAGGGTTGAAGGTTTTCTGTCTTTATGCATCTGGAGTCTGTTGGGCTGTGAGTTTGAAGCAGAGTGATGGGCAGCGTTTTGTCAGGATAGTCTGTGTATGCTTTTTCCATCTAAGGCAAAGTGATAAATACAGCTCTTTTCTTTCACAGAATTATGGAGTGGTTTTGGTAGGAAGGGACCTTAAAGATCTAGTTCCCATCCCACTGCCATGGGTAGGAGCACCTTCCACTAGACCAGGTTGCTCAGAGTCCTGTCCAGCCTGGTCTGGGCTCTCTCTTGCTATCAGTTGCTAGTTTCTGCAGCTTATTAATGCTTTTTCAGCCTCGGATGCTGCTTAGAGGGAGGGATCAGGATTTTGGGAAGAGGAATAGTTTGGGAGTTCCTTCCTTTATCTTCCATTTCCATGCTTTCTGCATTATCACAGGTTGGTTTTTGGAAGGGGAGAAACAGCAGAGGTCTCCAAGAAGGATGGTAACTATGGAGAAGGGTAGAGAAATTGCTTTGACAGGCTAAATAGTGCAAGCTGGACATCCCAGGCTTAGATAAAAATTGATGCCATATGAAATGTTGCTGAAACACCAATAAAATGCCAAAGTCTACCCTTTAAATAACACAGTTACACAAACAACTTCTTTGACTCAGGTCTGCCAATCGCCACTCCTACTACAACTGTCAATAAAGTCTGTGCTTCAGGAATGAAATCCATCATGATGGCAGCACAAAGCCTGATGTGTGGGAGTCAGGTATGTGAATTTTAGTGCTGCTCAGTGGAAAAACCACACAGTTAATGTTGTAGATCCTGTCCTACCAATGACTGTGCTCTTTGATTTGGGATTGTGTTTTGGCTTGGGATAATAAAGCTAATTAGCAAGGGTTTGTTTTGTTTATGCAACACCAATTTTATAGTCATTTAAGTATGTTTTGGTTTAAAACAGAAAAAATTATATATTATAGTTGGGAAATTGTTAGATATGTTTTTAGAGCTGACAAACAAGGTGGATTCTTTTGGGGGGTATTTACATCATCTTTCTACTGCTCTACCCCCACCCCACCTACCAATTCAGCCCCCAAAACATGATTAAGGGAATTTTCAAGCTTTCAGTTTTGAAAAACTGAAGAGATTTTTATAGACTTAGTTTTTGGTGACTTGACTTTCAGACACTTTTAACATTTAAATGTATTAAATACACATATTCAAGCAATGTTGTTTCCAAGTACACTAAAGATTTTCCAGGCTTTTTTATTGTTTTAGAAGAAGAGGAATGTATTGTTGCTGAATAACCTTTTTCCATTGAAGAGCTTGATGAAGGGGAATTGCTCATCTCTGTCAACTTTTTTCCAAGATTTTCTATACAATGGGAAAAAATACTATCACTTGATGGGACGATAAGAGAATACATCATTTTCAGTAAGCCTTTAAATGCTGTGCAGCAAAGAATGTGGGAGAAGTGTGAATGTGAAGAAAGACATTTCAGTTCTGTTTTTAATTCCATATCCAAAGCATTTTGGTAGCATCTTTGGTTCTCTGAATTAAAATATCATCAGTTCAAGATATATTTTTGGCTTACAAAGTAAATGGCTCGTAAGTGAGGAATACTTCTGTGTGTGTGTTTGGAATGAAAGTAAAATATTTAAGTTTTGGTCTCCCTTCTGTGGAAATCACAGTGTAACTGGAGTTAAGCAACTGCTTTATTGCTTTGGCCTTGCACTGCAGAGAACAGCATTTTCCCTGGGGCCTGCTGCAGTTGGTGGAAATCTTGTCACCAGACTTTGAACCAGGCCCAGCACATCTTTGTAAACAGCTACATTTGGATTTAGTAATTTATATCCAATGACTTCATGAGAGTGGTTGAGCCTTTGGTTGGTTTGACAGATGTAGGCCATGAGCTCTGAATAGAACTGGAGTTTTCAGCTGAATTAGTCATACAAGCTCTGCTGCCAGTCTCAACAAAAGCAGAGACTCAGCCAGTTATTAGTCTCTGAGAGCTATAAATTATGGGGGGGTTTGTATCGGTTTGTTTTTCCAGGCTGTGGACTGTGAGGTATCTGTGGTATGACAGTCCATGATGGTTCCCAGTGACTTGAGACAGTGTACACCACTGTATAAACAATTGTATTGGCTGTCTCTCCAGTCTTTCACTTTATGGAATTGAAAAGCCAGGGAGTCTTGTTCCTCTGATCTACTGCTGCTTCCATATCTCCACTGCCTTTCCAATTTGTCTGTCTTTTCAGTTTTGTCTCCAGCCGTCTTCTTTTTTGCTTCATGTCACTGTTCCTGGATCTAGTTTATAATCTGTTCTAACTAAGACATTATTTCTCTGAGTCTTATTTAAAGAAACAAAAAAAGCTTTCATCTTCTTGCTATTTTGTGTAAAATGCTTTTGAATTTGTATGAACAACACAGTTGAACTCTTAAGGACTCACACTGCTGTGTATTTTTCTTATGTTCATCTATATTAAAAATATACCATTAAACACAACTGTGTCTGTTCTTCACACCCTGAAATCCTAGGGATTTTGGGGCTATAGCCTGATGATCATTGCGTGTAGTCCCTATAGATTTCCTGTGGCAGGTTTTCTGTTTGCTTTGTTTAGCTTGAAAAGTACAGTAATTTATAAATGCTCATATTAATTCAAGTTATGTAATCATTAATTACTAATGTGTCTTTTTTGTGGCCTTTTCAGATGATAAAACCATATTGTAAGACATCTATTTTTACATAGTAAGATGAAACTATTATGTAAGACTGCAGGTACTTGTTAATCTCCTGTCTCTTCATGTACCATTATTCTAACTGTTGTTTGTTCCAAAGGGATATGGAGCTTGGAATAAAGAAGAAAAATGAGAAACTTACAGGAAAAAAAACTGTAAAAGTAAAATTTCTAATTTGATCTTGGAAGCTTTTGACATAGACATGGGTCTTTTGGCATGGGTCTCGCAGCTTTCTAAAGCTGCGTACCAGACGGAAGTCCAGTTGTTCTGCCAGGGTGGATTAACTGTTTTCAGTTTTTTCCTGCTGTTTGCTTTTTAAATGCTTAAAGGGGTTTTTTTTCTCTTTCTCTAAGACTCCTCAGAAATATGAAATAGCCATGCTTAAACTTTTGCTAATATTTGTTCCTACAAGAAGTTTTGGAGAACACACTGCATGATCATTAATTTTAGCACGTTTCCTTTGGGCAGGATGTTATGGTTGCTGGTGGAATGGAGAGCATGTCTAATGTTCCCTACACGATGAGCAGAGGGGCAACACCTTATGGAGGAGTAAAGCTAGAAGACCTGATAGTAAAAGATGGTCTGACAGATGCTTATAACCATATCCATATGGTAAATATTCCTGCACAGTGCTGACATATCAACCATAGACATGATGAAGCTCCAAGAAGCTTGCTTATAGTTATTAAGAAACTATTAAGAAACTATTAAGCAAGCCTGGAAATGAGGAGGAAAAAGTCTTCCATTTCCAGGTTTCTTACAGTAGCTGTAATGGAGGGGCTGAACAGAAGACCAAAATAGCACGGCAATTTGTGTGTTAGTATTTACCTGTCTCTGAAGTCTGAATAGCCTAAAGCAAGGATTAAGAGAAAAAATAATTCTGCTACTGGTGGATTGCTGTTGCTCTATCTGAGGGAGGGAGCAATCAAGTTACTTGGTGTCTTTGAGGGTACCTGCTCTGTAGGATCCAGCAGGCTCGTGTTTTTTCCCTCCCCCAATGTACATATCTCATATCTCCTGTGGGAAGGTTTGAGTCATCTGGTATGCTTACTCATCAGCAGGGTAACTTAAATTGGACAAACAAGGGCAAACTTAGGATGGGTTTAGAAAACAACCGATGCAAAGACAGTCAAGAGCAATCACCTGGGAAGAAAAGTTTGAAAAGAGAATGGCTACTTTCAGCTTATGAATATTTCTTTACCAGTGGTAATTCACAACTGTAGGGCATTATTGATTGATCAGTTGGTGTTCTTGCTGGGGTACAGGAAAACATGTCATGAAGAATATTTATTTTGATCCATAGATTTGACACAGACCTCATTTATGTATGATTTATTCTTTTTGCACTGTAGTGCTTAGGCTGTTGGTTGAAACTCATTCCCACATTCAGCTAAAATGGATTTTGAATAGTGAGGATTTCATAGGAATCTAAATGGTGGCTTTGATAGTTCTCTTATGTGAGGAAGAATTCTAGGAGTTGGTTATAATAAAGTTTTAAGAGATTGGGACAGTATTTTGGAGCCTTTTGTCTTTCTTATAGCAGCTATAGGTTGTTTAGAAAGCCTTAACAATGTGAGAGCATACAAGAAAGTTCATAGGATGGCTTTAGGAAGTTACTCCTGTGTTTTGCAATAGTCTTAAGTTGCTGGTGCTTTGAGGTTTGAAGACTTTAAATTCATTAATTACATAGAAGTGAACTTGTTTGTTTGAAGAACTGGAGGGACACAGTACTAAAGGGTTTTGTGTTGATTCATTGAGTTTTCTAATGAAATGAGAGGTGGAACAAAACCTGTTTAAGGGCAAATCTTTTAAGTAGACTAAATGATCTTTTTTTTTAATTTTGTCACTAGATATTTAGACAGTGTTGATAATAAATTGTGAGTGTGTAAGTACAGTCATGACTTAGCTATATATAAAATTATTTAGTTGCTGCATTTGACTTATTTCATTCCAGTTATTAGACAAAAGGGATACTTACTTATATTTCTACAGTTTTTAGAGATTCTGAAGGCTAGGTAAGCTCTGTGTGTTGACCTGTTCTTGTAATCTTTGGAATAGGCAAGGTAATAATGGAGAGAAAACACTAGGAAAATGATGTGACCATATGGTTCTGTGGCTGAACAATTATCTTCAGTCTCTGAAGATGTCAGCCCTAAGCACTTTAAAATTTACTTTTGCATGCAGTTTTTTAATTGGAGGGAAAAAAAAAAAAAAAGCTTTGTAAGGAAAGTTCCTCTACAGCTTTGATCATCTGGATCCAGAAAACATTTGCTAAATCTGCAGATGATATTTCAAACCAGAAGTTACTATTTGATTATGACTGTGCAAATCAGAAATGGATACCAAATATTAGTCCATTCAATTCTAGAAATCTGCTGGTTGAGTCTTTTTCTGTTGTAGTGGTGCTTTGCATCTTTAGAAATACCAAACCTAACAGGCCTGGTTTTCCCCAAGGGCAACTGTGCTGAGAACACAGCGAAGAAGTTCACTATTTCCCGAGAGGAGCAAGACACTTATGCCATAGGCTCTTACACCAAGAGCAAAACAGCCTGGGACTCAGGAGTACTGAAAAATGAAATAGTTCCTGTCACTATTTCAAAGAAAGGTATTACAGAAAGGTGTGATGAGATGAATTGTGTTCCTCATTGAAAGCTGTAACATTGTCTGTGTTCAGTGCAAATTGTGTTGTTTAAATGTGCAAATCTCAGGAACATTAATTTTGATCACTAAGAATTTTCTGTTAGGCAGATTTTCTGTAAACAGCAATCAGTGACCTGTAATCTGGTTTTTGTTTTTCAATTTTTCTTTAATGTTACACACCATTTCTTTCTTTTTTGTCTGAGGGAAAGATTAGCTATTGAATTTAGTTATGGCTTAAGGACATTTGTGTTTTAATTTACATTGAAGATATGCTCTTTGTCCCTTTTGTTCAGCCACTGGGACATATAAATGGATTTGCTGTGGATAAATTTGATTAAGGAATAATTTTTTTTTCAGTTTTCATAAACACCTTTCTTGACATGCATTTTGAATTAATTTGCCTGTTTTTATTGAAGTAAGTTATTTGTATAAGGCAGCATTTGGTCCAAGTACTGCATTAGAATGTCTTAAGAATGTTCTATAAAATACTAAACGAAATCTGAATTTCAGGAAAGCCAGATACTGAAGTGAAAGAAGATGAAGAATACAAACGTGTCGATTTCAGTAAAGTTCCCAAGCTGAAGGCTGTTTTCCAAAAAGAAAATGGTAACTATCGTTAAATGAACTGCTTAATTTTCTGCTGAGTGCAAGGATACTTTGTCAGGGTGGAGAGTGCTGTTCACAAGAGCTTGAATGCCCAACAATAGACCCTTTGCTTTTAAATGTCTGCTGAGATAAAGAAAAATGCTGTACAACAGCACAGATTGGATTAAAAGAACCTTAAACCAGTGGGTACCTCTGTTTGAGACCTTTACTTTAAAAAGACTGACACAGATTGGTTTCAGTTTCACCCTTGGCTTGGTCTCTGCCAAGTGTAAACTCTTCTTGCACTGGGAGCTGCAGTATCTTTACAGAGTTGCTATTGCTTCCTGAGTCTGTAATTGATAAACCTTCCTGAGGGCAAAGTTGCCCCTCATTCACAAACCTTTCTGAGCTGGAGTTCTATGAAAATGGCAGCAATGCCGCTGCCATGGAAGGCATGATCTAAACCAGCACTGGGATAAGGATACAAACACCTGCAGCTGTACTTGTTGAATCAAACAGGTATCAAAATCCAACTCATTTTTAGTTGGCTCAGTGCAACAGGTGTGACCATATGACTGAAACTTCATGGTCAATGAACTCAGGGAAAAACAATCCTTAACAGGATATACATGAGCTGTTTTGCATAACGCTCTCACCTGTCTAAGGAATATTTTACCTTTTCTAGGAACAGTTACAGCTGCTAATGCCAGTACGCTGAATGACGGAGCAGCTGCTTTGGTGCTGATGACAACAGAGGCAGCCAAGAGACTGAAAGTCAAACCATTGGCACGGATAGTAGGTATGATCTTTCTTACCTCTAGGAAAGTCCTGGAAAATACTCCCATAGTGTGCTCTCAGACTGGGATTCCTGTTTGGCTGGTTACCTGACATTGTGGCTGCATCTACTCAGTACAGTCCTTGAAATTTCAAGTGTTATACCAGCAGACTTTTGACCATAATTTTCTATATATAGTATTAAAAATCTGAAAATACTATTGTGTGGCTTACGTAGGGCACTACATTTTACACGCATTTATTTCATGGACCATGGTATTCAGAATTCTTCTGTCTTGGCAGGATTTGCTTGCATGAAAGGAAATCACATATGGTAAAACACAAGGCCTTTAAACACCTTCTGTGATATTTTTTTTCAGCTTTTGCAGATGCTGCTGTTGATCCTATTGACTTTCCAATTGCACCTGCATATGCTGTTCCCAAGGTAAGAATAAAACTGGGTGGGTTTTGGGGAAAAAACCCAAAAACTTTCCTAGCATTCCACTGTTGATTCATCCCTCAGTGGGTCGTCTTGAATTAGGATTGACATTATAATGATGTCATAAATACAAAGAACAGATGTTTTTCAGAGGATCAATGCTAGAATGCAGATTTTCAGAGCTAACAAATTACTCACACCTATTTTGAAATAGAGTATTGTTCAATGCCACTTTTAGCAATCTTGGGCTTCTTTACGCTTTAGAAGCTTTGCAGCTTGTGTGGCTAAAAGGCAAAATAAATATGGTTATACAAGGACAGACTTGTCCTAAAAGGAACTGAAGAGAAGTGTATGGTGTGAGGCAGTACTGTGTCATTTAAATGGACTTACTGTAGCAGCAGTCTTGGTGTGTGATGGAAATGTATCCTTGGCATGGGCTACTCTCCATTCCTCCTTTAGTGAAGTTTGTGCTTCAGTCCCTCAGTTTTGCTTTTTCCCATCTTGACAAAGAGGTTCCGAAATGTGAATTTGTGGGTCAGAGTATGGGAAGCCTGAGTCACTGACTTCAAAATACACCAATTATTTCTATAATTAGTTGCCTAATTTTTTCATAGTAGTAATTATTTTTTATCATTTCTAGATTCTAAGTGAGACAGGCCTGAAAAAAGAAGATATTGCTATGTGGGAAATTAATGAAGCATTCAGTGTTGTGGTGCTGGCCAATATTAAAATGTTGGGCATTGATCCACAGAAAGTAAATATTAATGGAGGTGCTGTCTCTCTTGGACATCCAATAGGGTAAGTGAAATATGCACTGGGTTTTGCTCTGCACCGAGGCATTGTTTTCTAGGTAAACAAGTTTTAAGCAACTAAGAGTATGTTTGAATTTAATCATTATAGATTTGGTGGTGGGAGATTTGTTCCCTTCTCAAAAAGAGCTTTGCTCCTAGAAATATTTTGTAATATACAGGCTCACACAGAGTTGATTTCTTTTTCCTGAAGAAATTTTAGATATACAAACAAAACTGCATGTTTAAGAACCTTTGTGTTTATTCCTCTCTAGCTCCAGTACTTAAATCTTTATCACATGTAGCTGTAGATTAAAGGATTTGTTTGGTCTTTTTGTTGGTACTATATTCTGCCAACTGTTCTGTGTGGGTTAAATTAAGAATTTCCTTTAAACTAAGCAATGTTCTTTTCTTTTTTTTGTATTTAGAATGTCTGGGGCAAGAATCGTTGTTCACATGGCCCATGCTTTGAAACCAGGACAATATGGTCTTGCAGGAATCTGCAATGGAGGAGGAGGTGCTTCTGCAATACTGATACAGAAGCTGTAGGCCATATAACATCAGAAACACAGCCTTAAATGCTCTCTGACGAAAATTGTGAGTGGTAGCTCTTACACCTTATTTATCAATCAGTGGATGAATTCTGTAACTGCTATTCTAAAATTTCCTAAAGTATCCATGATTACTGATCCAGACAACTGGGCTTTTATTGCTTTATCAGTGCAAGTTTTTATACAGTACAAATAAAAAATGTCAAATTATACTTTTGTCTTGACACCTAACAATAAAGAATGTAAACTATGGCTCACTGTCACTGATGTGTCATTTCTCAAAGGCCCTTGAAAAGGAATTCTTTTGATAACTTACAGCGTGCTGCTACTAGACATGGCTGTTTTCTCCTAAAAATTATTTGCTGTAGGACAGCAACTTTTTCCCATGGAAGTGAACAGATGATTCACATCTTCAGTAGTATCAGAGTGCCTGAGCTGAAAGCTGGGTGGGTAGTGGATGTCCCATGCAAGAGTTACATTAGGTCGCAAACAGCAAATTCTTTTTAAATGTCACTATCACAATTGAGCATTTTATGCTTAAGACAATTTTTGTGCTGGCCTGCCCTAGGCCTCTGACAACTGCTATTAGAACTTAGTGTTTAATACTGGACTCTTTGCCTTCAAAAACAACTGACCACCCTATCTTTTGTCTACAACATCTGCAAAGCTGTTTAGTAGACTTAAAAACATTAAGCAAGACACACAACTTTTTAATAAAACAAAAATATTTATTCAAGCTGTAAATGCTATGCAGTATTTAGTTATTGGATGGGTTTAATATAAACATCTACTGCATAATCTTGGTTCCTTAGGAATCCTTGTAGTCTATCTGAGACATTGCCCTGTTGCTGTACAGATCTCTTACAAGAAAACTTGCAGTTTTTTTTTTAAGATGTCAGCAATTTGAGAACAAAGGAAAAAATACCACAAGAGAAAATTCTGCAGTTTTGGAGCAAGGTGTGCTCATTCAGTAAAATGTAGGCTGAGCTTCTCCTGCACCTCTCTACAAGAGAGTTTGTATAATAGCTATGACAACTTCTATCTTAAACAGAAAAATCAGATGCAAATTTTTCCATGTCTGGCTAAATATGTATGAGATAGATATATAGTAACAAACTTCTCAGCAGTACAAATGAAAGGTGAGGAACTGGCTTTTGCAATAGAACACCCTGTAATTCTTGTTTAGCTGCTGCTTCAGTTTAAGTATTCATACTGAGGCATGACCCCACACAAAAGTACAATAGCTTTAAAACAGCTTTTGCATTTGAATGACATCTTATACAGCAAATACTGTAAACAGAGGAGCCCTGTCCACATTAAAGTTTTTGTCTGAATGACTGGCTGGGAAAAGCTTCATTAGATGAGAAAAGCTTTTTGAGGTTTTATTTGCCTTATATTTAGCTATTGGTATTTTTGTTATTTCATTCAAAGCCTTACGAGTTTGACAGTTACGAGACGAGAGTGTGAGTACAAGGCAGTTAGATCTGAGTATTTAAGTCCCTTTCAGATTCAGCAAGACAATGAGAAGTGGCCAAGGTAGCTGCCCGTGTCTTAGAACGGTGAGTGACAAACACTACTTTTTCACAGACTGGCTGAGCAGTTCAGATGGTTAAGTAGAGAAAGCAGCAGAACACAGACAACGTGGTCTAACAGGAAATGTACAATCTTTCTTACATTTAAATTTATACAAATTTACAATTTTGAAATTTAAATGGCTCTATAATTATGCAAGTGCTTTTTCAAAAATAAACATATACCAACTCAATGATATTTACACTTCGCAACCTGCTTCAGAAACAGCACGACTTTGCTATAAAGTGAAACTTCAGTGCACTGAAAGTGCAACTTGCCCTTTAGAGTTAATTTCTCTTCCCATACAAAACCTCAGCACCGCTCCACTGAGCTTCAGATGGTCCCATTTCAACTTCTTTTTGCTCATTCATCATAATGCAAAGACAACAAGAACTTGTCCACATCCATTCCTGCTGGAAAAGAATTTGGGAGCTTCTTTTTCTGTAGGAGAGGAAAGTAACAACTGTTTTAAATACAAAGAACCTGAGGGAACTGCAGAGCCTGTAAGCATTCCTTCCTTCCTCATCCTTCCATCCACCTTGTGGCTGTTCCTGCCCAAAGCTTCCCCAGAACTCAAACACTGCCATATGCCCCTCCTCTGTAGAATGGAGTGGTTTTCAGTCAGTGTTTCAGGAACATGCTAGAACTAAGTATGGGAATTATAAAGTTATATATATATATATATATATAATAATTTTTGGTTATTTACATCCTTTTACATCCAAAAGACACTTTTGTGTCTCACACCTTGGCCATATGCCCTTAAATCCTCAAGTCAAAGGCACAGTGCTGCACACTACAGAGACTGGGAGTACCACTCATGGTGATAAACAAGGATGCAAGAACAGCCTGAATTCTAGTAAGGCCTACTTTGAGTTTGGCCCAATTCCTTCATTCCACTTAGAAACTTACTTAGAATTTAGAAACTCATTCCTGTTTTAAGAGAAATAATGTCGTTTTCATAGGCATGTATTTAGAGGGTTATTAGGAGTTATTTGTGTGTATATGAAGACAAAACCAATCTTAAGAAAACTTAGTTCAGAGTATGCTCAAGACACAAAGTTTGAAAAACTGACAAAAATAAATTGGATGTCAGGGATTTGCACTAGCATCTCTGAACCATGCCATTACAAAGAGTATACATGTAGATACATGTATTTGAATTTTAAATAAAAGAAGTAAATGCTTGTACTTGCCTTTATTTTCTTTTTCTTGGATGCGGTTGGAGAGCTTTGAAGGTCTTTTCTATTTGCAGAACGAGAATTTCTCTCACCCTCATTCAAGTCCTCCAGTTTCCTTTTCTTTACAGTGCTCCTCAAAGCCCTGAACTGCTGGGTGTTGTCCTTAAGGGGGGTTGCAGTGCTAGTCCTTGCGATGGCCGCCCGGGACAGGATCATGAGGGTGTGGGCAGCCATGCTGACGCTGTTCTCGCTGCCTGTCTCGCTGGCCGGGCTGCAGGCAGGCAGGTCTGGTGTGGCAGGGGGCACCATGATGCGGGGGGTGGTGCTGTCCTCGTTGAAACGCCGACAGGTCGGGGTCCGGACGCTGTCTGTGGTGTCATCCATGTGCCTGTCCCCGACTCCAGACGGTGTCCGAGGTACTGGCAATTCTCCATTCTCAACTGTCTTTCCAGTGGGGCTTTGCCACTGAATGTCCTGCAGCATTTCCACACACTGTTTGCTGAACGGGCTGGACAGGCCAATGCCTTGGCTGGAAGCTTTAGCAGGTTCTCGTTTCGGCTCCTTCGAGGACAAAGGAACGGACACCGACAATTTGCCATTGCCAGCCCCATTTGACAGCGAGCCCTGCTTTTTGTTCAGCTCTTGTACCGAAGCAACTGTCTTCTCATTCCACAAGCCAACGCTTTGTTGGCCATTTGAGAGTTTGGCAGCATCCTGGTTCTTCTGCTTTTCATCAGTGTCCCTTTGTACCTCATTTTCTTTGTTTGCTGTAGTCTTGTGGAAGGGATCTAATGAAAGCCCTGCAGTTGTTGCCTTCCGCTCGGGCTGCGGCTCCTTTGCAGATGCACTTCTGCTGCTACCAACTTCTGGCTTACACAGAATTCTGGGCAATGTTTTGTCTTTCTCTCTCTTAGGTACCTGTGCCTTAGCAGAAGAGGATGCAGAGTCAACACCAAACAAAATATTTTCATTTCTTTCTTTCTGGGATGAATTCTTAGTAGTCTGAATTTGGGTGCTTCCCCCTGGAGTGGGTAGGAGGTTATCAAAGCAAAGCACTCTTCTGTGACTCTCACTCTGTCTTGAATTTGAACTTGCGCTCTCTGTTGGTGCAACAGGTAAGTTCTCTTCCACTTTCCTTCCTAGTTCTACACTGGTAAGCTTGTCCCAATTTCCTGTCCTGAAAATGGGATGAAAACATGTTTATTCTTACTAGGCAAGTTAATTTCAACTGGCTGGAAGTCCTCACCCATCCCTCAAAAAAGCTCTCACCATTCTAAATGTAATTATTGTATCAACAGAGAAAGACCAAGAGTAAGGGATGACAACTGCAGACAGCTCAGAGAAGGCTTTCTTAGCAAAAGGTATGAAACACAGCCTGTACACTAAACAATTAGGTAGACTGGGGTTCTTCAGCCTGGAAAGAGACATCACTGAGGGGAAATGCAACAGAGGTCAGTAAAGAAAGCCCACAAAAAGGAAAGTTTGCTGTATCTTCCAGTGAAACAGCTAGGGGCATCAAGTAAAACTGGTATCACGTTCAAAACACAACAAGGAGGTCCGGACATTGCATGTAACTGAGCATGTAACTAAGCCTGGGAACTTTTTTACCTTGGGATATTTGTGGATGCTGGTAGTTTACTTGACTTAAAAAAAAAACTGAGTGCATTCATGAACGGACAGTCCATCCCAGAATACTACTTATGGCTCTGGAAGTCCTTGGAGCTGAAATTTCTAGAAGGCTTCCAGAATATTTTGGACAATGTAATAATGAGTGTGCCTGGTACTCTTCCCTATGCATTTGCTGTGAGTGGTGGGATACTGAGCAAGACAGAAAGTTTCCAGTAGCATCTGGACAACAACATCCAAACTCCTGGGGCGTGGTCTCCACCTGACAACCAGCCCCATTCAAGTGAAAAAGCCGCCACTGCACTGTAGCAAGAAACATGCTTCTGCTCTGTCAGCTCATACCACTGTTACGTCTGTGCCCTCGGCCTGGCTTACGCTGCATTTCCAAAAGAAGCTTCTGCATCATTTATCTATGCCTGTGAGACTCTCTCCCTGCAGATAAGCAGCCTCTTCCATGAGGAAAAGTCAGATTTTTTGGGATGGTAACTTTTTACCTTTGAAATAGTAAAAAAGGTCTGACTGATAGCAATTTGTTTTCTTTCCATGAAGTTTGAAATGGGACCGAGGGCAGAAAATAGAAATAAGAAATTCCACCTCTTTGGAGGGAACATTTTGCTCTCTTTGCTATGCAAATCATACAACTAGAGATCAATTAAAGTTAGCAGAAAGCTGAATTATCAAAATGGTATCATCCAAGATCTTGCTTCTGTGTCTTTAAAAAAATCAGTACTTTTTGCATGCATGTATACTGTATAACTTCAAATATGATTGGGTTTTTTTAATAAGTTGACTTTAATGCTCCTGTTTTATCTCCACTTTTCCAACATTTTAACTGAGTTCTGAATAGGCAGATTTTTTAAAAGTATGTGCTATTTTTACAATTTCACCTCTAATACTTAAATTGAACTTTTGACCTCCTCCTACACTCTTTTGCTCGTTTCAACATCCTTTTGTTTCCGAAGCCCATTAATGATAAGGAGAGTTACTACTGCAGCCTTGCTTCCTTCTCTCATTTGCCCAACAGAAAACTAGTACCTACCCAAATTAGACATTAAGTTACGCTCATCAATATAAAGTTAGCATGCTGTTGTCCTGGCCATCTTTGCATTCAGTTCTCACTTTTTAAATGACCAAGCAGTGTTCTAATCCACACAACTGAAACACAGATGCAGAACCCAATCTAATAAATATTGGATTTGGGTCAGAGAATGGTAAAGGCAATAAAGCTACACTACAAAACCATGGGTACCACTCATCTGAAAAGAAAAAACAAAGGGTTTAGTCATTTAAATCTACCAATAAATGTAACAGGCAATTCTCATAGCTTTGATTCCACTCAAACTATTTTTATTTGACAATTAAGAAAGGAGAAAATGAAGACAAAGCCATATGAAATTAATAAAGGAACAGTAACAAGACAATTCTAGCACAGGCTGCACCAGTACCAGCACACATCTGTATCAATACTCCTAGCAGACAGGCAGCAGGAAAGGGGGTACTGCTTGTGCCACTATTAACTCCTCTCTTCACCAATACTGAATGAAGAAATTCATGACAGGAAAAAGAAAGCAAATTTCAATACCTAGCACTACTGACCTCTGGGTTCGAGGATTTGCATGGTTCAAAGGCTCAGCTACATTTGGTACCAGTTTTCCTGAAACAACAGATGAAGTATTAATGACAGGTAAATAATTTCAGTTAGTACAATGACATTCCACCTGACAGAGAACCAATAAAGAAAAACTCAGTAACAAACTTCAATATTTTGTAACTTTAAAGTTTACACATTAGTAGACTAGCAAAGGTCTCCAGCTAAGAACAAACAAGAAGCGTGCTGTCTACCGTTACATAATGCATAGCCCTAGCAAGACAAAACCATCTATCCTGAACTTAAAAATGGACAGTGGGGATTTCCAGTTAGAAGGGAAATAGCACAGGGAACTCTCAGTTCTTCATCAGCAAACTAGAATGCAAACTACTATACAATCCTAGCTTTACTCTTAATTTGAAATTTTATTCTATTTTCATTTTTATGTGTAAGCCTACTCTTTTTTAAAAAGGAAGATAGGCTAAAGCACAAGTTGTCCCTTGCTGGGAAAGATGAAACAGGAAAGCCTTATAAATACGACTGCTTAGATTTTGAGAATATGAAACCTGTAAGTGAAATAGAATTGAAAGCAAGTTTCGATGTCTAAGATGCCAAGCCTCAGCTACTGAACAACTGGAAAACAATAGTATGGCCAGCTGTAGGTAATCCCCGTTTGATTAAACAATGCCCCTCTCCTTACCAAGAGTCCAAGGGTCAGAGCAGATCCTACTAGCTTGGTAGGAGGGGTCCAAAGAGTAGTTTTTAGGGTTTAAAATATAACACAATATTGTAATGCAATGATTCTTATAGGCTGTATGTAAATGCTATAGGATTTGTATCTTGTACTAGATTGGTTGGTGTAAATTAGAATATTCCGTATAGAAGAAGATTTAATGTATCATAACAGGAACGTCGCTCTCTTCTGCTTCTTCGCTTCCTCTCTCCTCCTCTTGTCTTCCCTCTCAGGCCTGCTCCGAGCTGCGGCTGGCAGCTCTTAGCAGGGCCCCAATACCCACGCCCTATGCAATAAACCGCATGCTCCAAGACCAGCCTTGACTCCAGAGATCTTTCATCACTGTCCACCCCATTCCTACAGTCCTTATAACTCAATGTTTCTATTTTCAATCATTTTTCTTTACCCAACACAGAAATGAATGTAACTCCAGTCTTGTTACAATTAACTATTAAAGAAGTAAGGTCTCTATGAAAAGAATATACAGAATCATATACCAGAAAGGACAAAAGGAAAACAGATAGCAGAGTGCATTTTTTGTATAAACATGCAACACTTCTATAAAATATTTTTCTTTAATAAATGTTTAGAACTGCCAGCTCTTATAATATCTTCATTACTATGTGGCTTGGTTTCAATGGCAGCAGTGAACTACTTAAAACCAACAAGATGAAAAATAACCAGAAACATAAAGCAAAGTAAACTTTTAAAACTGCATGAGAGCCTCAAAGCATTAAATTTTGGAAATAAGCTTGATCCCAAAACTGGAATTATGTTATATGCTGGAAGTTCTTTGTAAACTGATCAAATAGAGGTAACTAACTGCAGGTACAGACCTCTCTCAAGCCATCCCAGCAGCGGCCAGGCAGAGAAGCAGAAATATTTATAGAACTTTTTTATTTAGAACTGACTCGTCCTTAGAAACCCCTGCTTTTCTTCTGCCCTTCCCAAGAATGCAAGGGAGGTACCTGTATTAGTCTTGTTTCTTGCTCCAGGAATCTTCTGTGATTTGGGGGGGATGGGAAGCTTTGGGACACTTCCATTGCACACTGGATTAGCCACAGGCATATGGAGAACCTTAAAAGAATGCAAATATTCTATTACAATTTACCAAAGCACTTCTCACTTCAGCTTTAATTCTGAAAATCTTTATTTGTGATGTGCTACCTGGCAGGCAGGTGCTGAGAACGTATTTCCATTTTGTCCTACTACAGAGAGAGGTATCATTCCCACCATTCCTTGCAAAACTGGTTGCACTGGAGATGCAATTATAATGGCAGAACCTAAAAAACACCAAAGTGTTACGATTGTACAGAAACTAAAAATACTTCAGTGAAAAGGAAAGCTTCAAGACAGTATTTCTTAAAATTATGTGTGGTCAAACCTGTGGCAAGAAAAGCTCTGGACTTTTAAAAAAACTTCACCATCCTTGCTGTAGTTCACTACTAGAAAACAGGGTGAGTACCAGTGCTATTTTTAGTTTATAAGGAATTCTTCAGTTAAATCAGTTTTCCTTTGTAAGAGATAGCTCAAAATAAAGCATGAAGTATGATAAACCTATCTTAAGGTTTAAACTTTAAATTTAAATTATTTATAAAAACCAGTAAAAACAGTATTAAATAGTTATTTATCTGCCAGATATACAGGAATTACAAAACATGGGAACTATCATAGCACATTAATTGAAAAGTGGAAGAAAATTTTAAAAAGTGAAAGAAAACTGTTCCTCTCTGTATGAAAAAAACAATGAAGGTAACAGTTGCATAAAGAAATCCTAATGACAGAAAAGGCTGTCACTCTAAGACCTTGCATGCACTGTTACATTGGTCTCTGACCTCAATGAAATGACTAGACACAGAACTTCAAAGGTAACTGTAACAAATTTTCAGTTTTTGAAAGAAATCTAAATGTGGTGAACCAGCTGGTAAACCAGTTGTTTTACATCTGGTTTTAACATTTCAAAAAGCACTCAAAAATTTTATTTCTGTAGTAATAAAAATGCTTGTACCAGATTTTATATCATGGAAAGAAATAGTGTTATACTTTCGTATTTACTTAAAAGTACTTCTAATGTAAACTAGGTTTTTGAAAAAGGAAACAAAACCAAGCAAGCAATTTCAGAAGGACTAGATATATCTACCGTTATCAAAACAAAATATGGATACCTGTAACACAAAGCATTCCATTTATAACATGACTCTTATTAAAATAAAAACCTGTTTTATTTAGCCAAAATAATGGAATCCTTTCCAGTGTAAACCAAAATATGCTTCCTAAATCTAATGCTGCTAAAATGACATAATCTAACTTATTCTGAGGGGGGTTTTTCCCATTCAAAGCAGCCTGACCAATTACTTCTGGTAGTTTTATTTAATTTCTACTAGCAACTAATACACTAAAAAAAAAAAAACAAACTCCTGGATAATTTCAAGTGGCAGAAAGAGCAGTTAAAAAATTGTTTACATTTAATGCACTTAGGAGGGAAAAACAAAACAAGACCACTGTATAAACACCACATTTTCAGTGATTTTCTAATAATGAAATTACCCTGTGGGAAGTTTGGGGAGACAGTCTGGTTTGCTGGAAATGTATTGCTGGATTTGGGAGGAGTCCGTAACTGTTGTACAGCTGGAGCTTGGGAAGTCAGTGGCATAGAATTGCCAGGCAATACAACTACATTTGATGGTGTTACAGCTGCACCCAAGGTTGCTGGATCAGTCATACAGGTGGCTATGTAAAGGTTGCTTGAATTCCCAAAAGCTGTGCTTGTCGCTGGCATCAACTGTATAAATCCCCCTTCATTGGAAAGATGAGTTGAACCTGCAACTGAAAAACCAGTGCAGTCTTCATTGTGAGTGTTAACCGAGGTGACCACAGGATCCTTAGGTCTAAGCACAAGAAGATTCTGCTCTGCCAAAGCCGAATCCACATTTTTTTCTGTGTCTTCTGAAGTCAGACACTTGGGCAGGCCTGCAGTTTTGGTTGGAGATTTGGCTGGAGATGACAATATTATAGTAGGCAAATTCTCTCCTGTGATGCTGGAAACAGCATTATTTAACTCTGTGTCTGATGAAATAAATGGATCATCACTGATGATGATCTTGAGGGACATTATATTAGAAGGATCAACATCCATTGGTTGACTACTAGAAGATACACTGCTTATACTTTTGGCCTCAGTACCTGACTCATCTGTTGAGGATGCAGTTTCAGGGAGAGGAGAGTGGCATATTTCAGAGGTAGTAAGATTATTTTCAGTGGATACTACAGAAATTTCTGTACATGCATTATCACCAGAAGAGAAATATAAATTATCAGTGTCTACTTTTGTAGAAGATGAAGGTTCTTGCATTTCCCCTTGCGTACCCTCTGAGTTTGACAGTCCTGAAGGCAGGTTAAAATCTTTCTCACAAGGCTTATCAAGTGTATGCTGATCATTTGAGTAAGTTTTGTTAGAAGTATCAACAACTTCAAGTTGCAACTCTGTTTTGTCAAGATCTGTGATATCCACTGCAGATCTCACAGCACAGTCCGATTGTGTGCTCTGGTCCTGAAGGTTAGAGGGGTGACTGGAGTTCTCCTGTAAAACACCAGGCAAGGCAGCTGGATCATTGGTTACAGTCTGTTCTTTTCCTGCATCTGCTGATGGGCTAGAAATGGACGAGTTCTGTTTTCTCAGTGGTGCACTGTGGCCAGGGCTCCCATGAGAAGGGCTTCCAGGAAGTGTTTTTTCAGACAGTGATGTATCTGGTGATAATGGACATTTACTTCCAGAATCAGTTTTGTTTTCACTGGCTGTAGTATCCTCTGCCAACGAAATCAAAGAAATCTGCGGAGTACCAGAATGAACATGCTCTAAATTAGGACTACTTTGAGAACTATGACTTGGTGGGCCTTTTTCAAGTTCCATAGCACTTTCACTTTCAGATACTAAAGCAGATGGCTCTTTTGTAACATACGTATCTGCACAGTGTTCAGTACATTTGCTATCAGAACTCTGTCTCTTGTTAGGTTCAGTCAAAGCAGGCACAGAGTCAAAAGCAATTTCCAGCTCTCCAATATGTTCAGGGGTAATTGTTGTAAGGCCTCCAGTCTGCTTCCTTGGTCTACAATTTCCATGCAGCTCTTCACTGGTTGTATTTTTCTTAGCCATATTATCATCATCACTAATGCTGGACTTCAAGGCACATGATGCTTCTCCTAACTGAAAACCTTTACAGGATAGTGGTTCTCTAGAATTATCACCTGTAAAACATAGAATAAACTAGTTCCATGATTATTAGAACAGATGATCCTTTTACAGCATTTTAGAACTAACTTATCAGTTCAATGGAAAACTTACCAGTTCACACAAAACTAAGTGGGAATAATGTTACTCAACCTTACATTCAAGTTGAGTGGAATATTTATATAAAACATACAGTTACATACACTAGATAATCTGGAAAATTGGTTTGTACATTACTAGTAAGTACATACATAACATGTAAACAGCTCAGGTCACATAATCAGATTTCCAGAAGCACAAAAACCATCTCATGACAAAAACCTCTTAGCTCTATTTCTCATATACATTCACTAAATTAATGGACTATTGTTAAGAATGGTGAAGACAGACCAACATCCCTTTTGTCCAGAGTAAGACTATTTTTGTATATGAATTAACAGATACATTATAGAACAAAGATAAAAAATTAATAAAGAAAATATTTTACATTTAACATATGTGTTCCACAATGGATACTGCAAAGTATCCATTTGCTAAAAGTCTGGTTGCATTAAGGAGCTTATCAAATACACCTTTTAAGTACACTGACAGGACTCCTGTTAAATTCAATAGACTGAAACTTTCTAACAGACCAGGTGTATCTGTATGTTCATGCAATGTAAATGTCCACTTGGATATTACTAGTGAAAAAACATTTTGAAATGTACAAATTGTCTGAAAATATTTTAATAATGAAAACTTAACAGAGAAATCTTAGAGGAAAAAAAACAACTTACAGCTGTTAGTTTCTTCTGTTTCTAAAGAACTTTCAAATGTTTCCAGGCTATCCTCACCCACCAGGATTTCGTTTTCTACTCCATTCCGACCAGAAATACCAGCAGGTAAGTTCTTGTTTACCTTGCTCTTTCCTATTTTCAAAATAAAGCATGAAGAATGGTTAAATATGTCATTTTACACATACAAGTCATCACTACATTCTAAATGAACCATAGTGTAAAAATCTCCTTATGGTTAATGCGAGGATACTCTGATCAGAAGAATATATATAAAATTTTACAACACTGAACAAGTATAAACTATCATCCTTTAGACCTGAAGAATCTAAAATAACAGCAATAAAAGAATCACTGAGCCAGCCCAAAACCAGAGTATCAGCCACAGGAAAATGCTGTACTTTACAGATGTGTATAACTGTATATAAGAATCTAATTCCAAGTTGAGGGATGCTGATGCCATTTCTCTTGCAAGAGGCCTGCTGACTTACTTTGCTTTGTCAAGCAGTGCTTGGGAAGGCTCATCATTCAGGATGCTTTACAGTAACAGTACAATTGAGTACAATGTAGCCTACCATAATCAAACCAGTCAAAGAGAGCCTGGAAAGCTGGATCTGATTCTGTCTGTTCCAGAATGTCCTGGATAGCCTCTTCTGACATATGAATTTCACCCTGAGAAAAGACATGATACACAGAACTGTCAGACAGTTACTTCCACCACATAAAAAGGAAAACAGGCAAGAATTGTTTGCTTTTCAGATTGTTTTAAATTCTATTATTTTTGCTTAGCACACAAAAACTAATGCTGGAAACATCTCCATCACAAATGTAATGCCAGTCAAAAAATCGTAGTGATTGAAGTTTAAGAAGTAAGGTTCTCCAAAACCCAAACATGTCTGTCAGACACCACCCCCACCACATGCATATTGGAGTATTCTCCACATAATGACCAGCACTAACCAAAAAGAAGGACTAAATCTCAGACTATACTGGAAGCTTATACAGATGGTATGGATGCTGTGAGCCTGTACAAGCAAACCATTGGTAAAAAAAATCCCCAAATGAATCCTAATTTCTTAGGTTTGAATATATCTAGAACCCAACACCAAGCAAATGAAGTTTTATTTCATATACCTATTACATGTTCTGTAATATAGCTTCCAAGTACTTTTCTGTGGAAGGCATTTGGAAAGCACAGCTACATGGGACAGTGCTCTAAGGTTCCTGTTTCAAGCTGACTTGTTTGCTAGCAGCACAGGAATAAAGTGAGTAGGAGATCCACACACTCAACTGATTAAATGCAAAGTTTTTCCTGCCTTTCTGGAGAGCCTCTAAGCACTCTACAACCTTTGATATGGTGGTTTAAGGGTGGATATTCCATGTGATATACTTGATTTTGTCTCAAAGCAAGAAGTTGCTTTGATTTATTTCTGCTCAGAAAAATGGAGCTCTTTAGCTCTGTATTGTGACAGCAACTGACCTAACACCACCAAGCAACAGAAGAATAGCATTTAAAAACCAGATACCTCTACTTCATAAACACATAACTGCCTCTACTCTCCTGTCCTTTTCATGAGAGCTGTGAAGATCGTAATTTCCCTCATTAAAAGTCCTTCTTAGTTCTGCGATTGCTAGCTCAAGGCTTGCAGAAGAATGGAGAACACTATAATTATGTTTAGTTTGTAGAAGCAGAATGCACATTTCCTCCAAAAGCAAGAAAACACTAAATTCGAAGAAAAAACATCATTGTTTAGGTTCCAAAAATAATTTCTTTTACTATACCAAATGATCCATGCTTATCTGGGAGCAAATCACAAAATCTGATCAGATTAAACACATTTGGAGACAGCAAGATATTTTGAATTGTTTTTTCTTCTCTAAGGCTAATCATTAGATCCCCAGTCAGAAGCTGGTATCTAATCACTGGTATGAAAGACTGAGTGAGAAGCAGGCAGCTGATGACTGTGGGACTGTTCTTAAATCCAGTCTGAGTGTAAGGTTACCAGCTAATTACTGCTAGAAGCAATCCCACTTCCTTGGCTTTGGACCCTGATGCATACTTATGCTGCCTCGCACAGGCACTGGGAATCCATTCCAAACGCTAAACTGGCACAAAATTAGCTCCAGCAGAACACCAGTGTCCTGTCAGCTCAGCTCCTTGAACCTGCCAGCACCACATAAGAAGATTAGAGCTCACACCTCTGCAAAGGAAGCTGCAGAGCCGCCCCTGCACAGTGGGGAGCCCTCAGGGAGGTTGGTCTGTATTGGCAAACAGAAACTAATAAAAAGAAAGGACAGGAAGAGGAGAGAATATCCTCAGATATCAGAGGTTCAGCACAGTTCCCAAAACTGATCATTCTCTCATGTGCCCGGCCTTAAAAAAAAATGTGAACAGGGCAATCTACCCCTACCTGAAGTCCAAGGATTTCATCAATTGAAGTCTCCTGTTCCGTGGGACCGCTGTCTGTCTGTTTAGGGGCTTGAGCAACACTGCCATCACTGGAACACATCAGTCATTAGTTCAAAACCCAAAAATAAATCAATTAAGAATACATATAAAGTCTAGATGTTTCTTTTATTACCTGCCCAGGATTTTGTTGATGTTTTCAGCGAGCTTCTCCTGAAGAGATTTGTTGCTCAAGATTTTTTCTCTGGCATTTTCAATAACCAGTTGCTGGAAAACAGTTTTGAAGTGGTCAGGTTTCTGATTTCAACACCACTACAAAAGGAGCATGAATTTCTGACTGACTGGTAAAAAATAATTAAAAAAGAGAAGACTTTTATAACAGAGAGTCACCTGTGACTGCATGACATTGCTATGAAAATCAACCCAAAACGTTCCTGTACTTCTACTCTCCTAAAATACAGGCTTGTTCTAAAGTACAGCAAGGCTTATTGTGCCTTCTGCTTTCCATTCTCTAAAGAATTACTGTATTCTGACAGCCTACAGGTAGCTTAGCAAAGCAAATAAATCAAGAAAACAAAACCCTACATAGCCATGTCAACCTTTTGAGTTTAGTACACACAAGAACCAGGTCAAATACAAACCAATTCATTTATCTTCTAAAGGTAATTTCTGTAATAACCAACATGAACAACATGCTAAAGACTAGTTCTCGAGTCTGAATTTGTTTCTTAAATGTAAATACCTTCTGTAAGCATATACTCACTGGGAAGTTACCATCAATTAATTCTTCTAGAGGCTCACTTTCTTTTTCTATTACTGCTTCATCAGAGTCTTGAGAACTTCTAGTTGCTGAAAGAGGTCCAGATGTTGCAATACTTTTCCTCTTCTGAGATTCACTGAAACATTCCAGGAAACTCATAATGCAGTTTATGATAAAATTGCAAACAGTAGACCTAATGGTGAGTAAATCAAGTGCTTCTCTTCCTTCTTAGCAAACAAAAGATCTTAATCACCAGAAAATAACCACATATTGAAAATACAATAAAAGCTGGTATCTGTTTTATGAACTCTTATGAATCTATTGTGTCCAATTTCACAGAAGTTACTAACAAATATAGAGACTGTGGGAAACCAGCACAATGGCAAACTGAATTCCATGCCCAGAATTCAGTATTTACTGCCGCTGTAATACTTGTTGCTTTAACTGGTGTTACCAGTTAATGGATCCTTAATTAACTGCAACTCAAAATCAGATTTGGGCATTATCACTAAAAACAAGGAGCAGTTGTTTTCAAAGAAGAAAACAAACGTTAGGTTCCAAAAGAATTTAGATGATGAATAGGAAATGTAATGTTTTTATATGAGACCACAGTGTAGGCTCCTCTGAAAACATCAATCAGCAGCGGCATTAAAATCACTAACATTAAAAAAATCATGAAGGAATAGGAAAGACTTGACAAAAAAAAAAGACATTTGAATCAGAGAATAAAAAATTCAAAACCAGTGTAAGATCAGTTTGTTACACAACTTATAGTACAAATATTAATATTTTTTCCGACAAAATTCACTCAAGTCAATAGTTTTGCAAAGTTAAATGTACATTTTTATCAATACTAAGAATTCTCATAATTAAAAAGGACATTTTGGAAGGAATACCAAATTTCAGCTCCATGATTATTTGCTTCTGTCTAATACTGGAGAGTAGTCCAAAGACAGACTCTACACAAAGAAGCACGAGTAGCCTCCTATCAGTCTAATGTTAAGCTCTTTGACTTTCCTTTCCTTTGTGAAGCATGACACACTAGCCCCTCTCAGTGGACCTTAAATTTGAAACACTCCACCATTTAAGAACATCTGCACTAAAGGTTAGAAAAATGTATAACTTCCATACAATAAAAAAACAAAACCCAAAAAAAACCCAAAACCAAACCAAAATCACCTATTTACCTTTTTCGCCTTCCTGGAGAAAGCAGGTTTGAATGAAGCTTTCGCTCTTGTGATGCTGGAACTTGAATGTGTATGCCACCTCCTGCTTTATAGAGGGAAACAAACAAACAAACAAAAAAAGTCATTATGCCAATACCTTTCCCAGTGACACTGTTAAAGCACTACAAGATCTACACATTACTTACTATGTTCCAATCAATTCCTGGAAAGTCATACAAAATAATTTGGTACTATCATGAAAATGAGGACCATTCCTTTTAAACATATCCTGAAATAAACATCCGCTTAATGTGGATCATCCCTATCTGATGAAACAAGTTATTTGAGTGAGGGTGAGAACAGAGAATAGAATAACCACAAATTAATGCATTTCAGATCTCTGAACTCACACTGGCAAGCAAGTATGCATGACCCATTTCTCTTTTGGGTACTTCTTTTCTTGAAATCACCTGAACCAGTCTGGAGAGCTAGGGGAACAAAGCATGAATTTTCTGGAACTTTTTGGTAGAAGACGATTAGCCCTGATTTTAGAAAACTTCCATCTATAGCCATAGATTTTTCATCGAAAAGAAGGTTTAAAAAAATGTGCAACTTACTGTTGATTTTTTCTGGAGTTTGTGACTGGTTCACAAACAGTGTATTCACTCTGGTCTGTGGCATACTTTGAGTTAATGTTGGCCTGTGAATTACTTGAGGAGGTACAACAGAAGAGGAATTCTGTGACCCTGACTGATGGGCTACTGACAACAATCCTGAGTTTGCAGGAGCTGACTGCTGAAGCATTCTCTGTCTTTTCATTTCCACAATGCCACTTCTTGTACGCACTGAAAATAAAAACAAGACGAAAATATATGATAAAGGAATTTTAAAAGGTTGCTGATATTCCAAGACCTAATTAAAGGTCCTCCATAGAAACTTTTTCGTGCTTCAGCAACTAAATCTTGAAACTCAAACAGTAAGTGACACCAGTCTTTGGCCTCTGTGTTACAAGTTTGAGAAAAAATAATTCACGTACAGTCAATTTACACTGACACTGTAACCACGCCCCTGCTTAAGTATTTACAGGAATAAATCACACCAAAATGAGATTTTATTGCATAATGTATCACTCATATAATTGGCCTTAACTGAAACAGCTAAACAAATCTAAGTCTGCATTTATTTATCAGATGGAATCTGACAAATTTAAACAGAACACCACCCAATCAAGTGAATCTCAAATCCAGAAACAATCACTCTATCTCACATTCTCCTCTCTTATACAGGTTACTCGGTAAAAATACTACATAGAAAAAATTATTTTTAAGTAAAACGATTTTTCTTTGTTGAGAGTTCATTTGCAGCTTTTGTAATGAAAGAAACAACTCTAGATAAAACAAGTATGTTTTTGTATTTTGGTTAGATACGTGTTTGTACACATAACAAATGCTACAAGACTTGTGTTTTTATGTTTCCCTTCAGCAGAAATCAAACTGCATTATAATTGGACAGACCATGTTTTTAGTTCCTCTATGAGCCACAAATTAAGTCAACAGCTTCAGGAGCGAGGCAGCAGTTTTTAAACCTTATAACCATGTAAACTTCTAAAAAAGTTTTCAGCAGAGAAAATGTTGTATAGAGAATTTAAGTGCCCTGCAAAAACCTCAGCTTTTATTTTCCTTTCCTGATCATTACAGTAATCCACAGACTACACTGAAGACAACAGACAAGCATTACTGATTGCTGCAGCAGTCCCCCCATTTTTTGCCAGAATAGATAATTTTAACATAAAATCTACTGATCCCATGGAATTGACTCAGTTACTTACTCCTCTGATTAGAAGAAAATCTGAAATCTGAATTCTGCATGCTCCTAAAAATAAAGAAGATTACATAAATGGACACAATGGAAGCACTCAGCTACATAAGTGTGACAGTACCTATCATGTAGTTAACATCAGTCTGGTCTGGTCCTAACTACACATTCCTTCAGAAAAATCCACCGATTGGTATTTTTATTCCTTCCAACAATGACACAGACCCTTTAAATGAAGCTCACTGTTGCCATTTTTGATCAAGTAACCACAAATGTATCAGATTCTAAATGAGTCATAGTATATTGTTTTATACTGGAAGGCCACATGCTCACACTAATGCCCTCCTTACCTGTTAGTCCCACCTTAAAATCTTCAAATGTCTACTCAGCTATCAACTCTCACATATCCATCTTTTTTGCTGTCTCTCAGAGGAAACACAGAACCAAACCATTCTCATACAATGATAAAGGGAGTTATCAACATAGGGACTCACTCTTGGAGTGAAATTTTACTTTCTTGATTTCAAAACTACATTACCTGATCTGAGAAAGTGTGTAGTCTAATTTTTTCCACAGAGAGGACATCATTGCTGGAATTTCATTTGTTGTTTCTAAAATGAAACATAAAAAAAAAAATTTATGCCCAAAACTGATATATGTTGATAAAAAAGTAAAATCACAACCAAAATAATTATTATAGAGTGTTTCAGACATCATCTAATTTTAGGTGTCTATTTGCCTTCTTAATATTCTATTAATTAGAACACCCAAACTCCTAATTCAAAGAATTTTGATTGATATGGATACAGTTCTGTTTTAGAAGCCTAGATGAAACTGAATTAATGATTATAATTCTCAGTGGAATTTGCACACAGTGTTGACGCCTCAGCAAACACATGCTAACCTAACACATGCTAACCCCCCAACTCGCTTCTGGAAATGATATCCATATTCCCAAGTCACTTTTGTGGCTTTGGAAATTATAACCTGGCAAACAGGCCTTTAAAAGTAATAGTTCATTTTACGATGTTACCCAAACAGGTAAAAGCATTTGGACTTTTTGCACAGAACACTGAAAGTGTAAATGAAAAAAGTAAGTGAACAGTTCAATTTACTAAGTTTTTCAAAGTGCCAAGTACAAAACATTTTGAAGGAAGTATTGTTGTGTCCTAGTTACCACTTCTGTCAAACCTAGTGTGAAGGGGAAAAAAATGTTCAGAAATGTCCAATACATTGCAGTCTTAAACTGCAAATTTTAGAACCAAGCACCACTAAAATCTGATCATACAACAGATACCAAAAATCTGTAAGACTTGGCAAGATGCAGAAGCATGATAAATCCTTTCAAAAACAGCAAATGCTCTAATTCTGTCTACAACACTCATACAAACTATTCAGTAATTCTCGAACTATTTGAGTTAGTCTTAAGACAAGAAATATATCATACCACAGGAGTCTTCCTGATTATTTCATAGAATCATAGAATACCTCAGGTTGGAAGGGATCCATAAGGATCATTGAGCCCAACTCCCTGCTCCTCGCAGGACTACCTAACTCTAAATCATGTGACTAAAAGCATTGTCCAGACCCTCCTTGAACTCTGACAGGGCTCAGTGCCATGACAACTTCCCTGGGGTAGCCTGTTCCACCTTTTCAGTGAAGAACCTTTTCCCTAAGGTCCAACCTGAACTTCCCCTGTCACAGCTTCATTCCATTTTCTCACATTCTATCACTGGTCATTAGAGAGAGATAAGCACCTCCCCCTCCTATTGACAGTATAAACAACACACAGTTTTACAAGCATAAACTCATACATTTTGTGCACTTTATTAGATCTCTGTGCTTTTGAGATATAAAAATGCTCACATTTGAAGTGAAAATATGTGCTGGCATATGCAAAATAAGATAATAAATTGCTTTTGCTCACTAGATGTAGCAGTCATTGCCTGTGTAATATGGTAACGTTCAAATTGTAGCCTAAATGGGGGATTACTCTAAGACCATGTACCTCTTCCTCAAGGAGTTCACAGCAGGTAAATAAAGTCAAACAACACCTCATTCTGAAGGCTTACCTTTTGTTTTCATGGCTACGTATTCATTAAGAATAGTTGTCAAGTTTTTTCCACACAGCGACTGGAAAAAAAATACTGATCTTAGAATCTTCACTACTAACTTCCACTTCATCTGCAGTATCACATCATTATTTAAGGAGTTCCCTAGAAGTCTACACCATGCTGACTCAACACGAGGGACTGTACTTGGTAAAGAGCAATCAACGGAGCAAAATGCTATCATGTACCCAAAACCTGGAATACTTGATCTCAATGCACAACACTGGTATAGCAGTTAGAGATGTCTGACCTTCACTCATCTTTCTTATTATGGAATAAAAACATGAAAACTAGATTACGAACAGCTGTAATTAAAAAGCTTTATTAATCTGGATAATCTATTTACATTTGGGTTTTCTAATTTCTGCTGGCCGTAGCTTGGTTTGCACGCCCTACCACCAAAGTACAGATGACTAAACATTTGTAAATAAAATAAGTTCAACAGTTTGTTTTGAACAGGTGCATCAAGAAGGTGCACCTTGGACCTCAGAAAAGACCTCCATGAGTTTTGAACACTGTGGACAAAATCCCAGACCATGAACTTAACTAATATAATTAAATAACTAACAGAAGAAACAGAAAACATGCAGAGGACACACATGTAAACACTAAAAGGTTGATACACAGCAATACCTAAACCCTGTAATTTGCACAGTATAGTAAAAATCCCATTTTGTATATGTTAAAAATGCAAACTATCTAATTACCCTCTAGGTCTACCCACATATCTACAGATGTGGCTACTCAGTATTTATGTCGACCTGAAATTCCACCTCTCACGAACAATGCAGGTGATATTGAGCAAAGAGGAAGCTGAAGACAGTTTTTGTCTACAAAATTTGGTAGACTTAGATAAATCTGAGGTGCCTTACCTAAGTATTTAATATGTACCTGAAATGGAATATTATTGGCTGCCATGTCTAGAATAGGAAAGGGACCTCCAGCAAATTACAAAAGTAGCCCTGAAATCAATAAAACCCTTGCGATAGCACCCTTCCATAAATCAGCCTCACAGGTAGACTAAACACAATATATTGAAACCAATTTGCATATTTCACACTTAAATGTTTCTTAGTAAGATTAAACACTAGAAACAACTGCTAATATCACAGGATGAAAAAACACCAAACAAATCAAATGAAAAACCAAACATTTTAAGTAGCATTTGATAAATAATTGTTACACTGAAATCCCCAATATTCTTTTCCATGGATGCAAGACAACGTAAGTTTTTGCTTTGCAAATACAAACTCACCAGCAAGCAGGCTGGAATAAAACCATCTTCCGTACAGTGCTCTGCATATTCTTTCAAATCTGAGCTTTCTAGAATAAACTGATGGCAGGTAGCTTGAAGATTTTCCTGTTGCAAATAGCCTGCAACAAAGCAGATGGAAAATTGAATGAATGCTATTTCATTCATTACTTCTACTCAAAAGGTATCACAACTGCATGCAGTGTTGAAATAATCAGATAAAAATTTGTACATAAGAAAAGGAAAGTGAAGTTACTTTGACAAAACATATGTTCCTACAATGTATTTAACAGTTAAAACCCAGAAGAGCAGAAAATATATATTGGAATCACACTGTATTTATGAACTATTTAAGACTGGAAGTGAGGCAATATGAACAAATTTTGATTTATCTTTAGTACAGACAAGAAAATAAAAATTCTTGGCTCAGAAGGCTGAAAAACAAACCCTCATATGTGCTGAACCACCCTATTTGATACTTCAATGAAAATCTACAGTATTTTGTTAATAAAATGCACTGCTATGTAACAGTAATGCTCCACACATTGTACTGTTTCAAAATAGGTAAAACCTGTACAACTGCTGACACAGTGTATAAGATTTATTAAAAATATTGGCATTGTACAAAAATTAATAACATAAGAAGTTTTTTCCCCTCACTTACCGTAATTTTCATTTAGGATAGATGTACTAGATGCAACTTGTGCTCTTTACACACCCTAAGATTCAGTAGCTACCCTAACAGGAAATGTACTGAAAAAGTTTTCCAAAATTCCATTCCTCTTCAAGTATGTTCTGCTTCAACCAAAATTTTTAACCCTGCTTTAATCTTCAAACACCTTAAACATTAAAAGATAGAAACAGACCCATCTGAATGATGAACCACAGAAAAAAGAACCACAAAGAAAATGTTTCTTCTTTCTTGCTCTTAGCAGAACTTAACATGGAATATTTTAAAGGCAGGATAAAACATGTGACTAGTTATACAATGCAGCATATATATACGTTAGCATATCTATTTCAATGGACCCCCAAAATCATCCACCTCCGTTCATGAATGCCTGCAGAAAAATGTGGCCTTTAAGTTTAAACAAAGACAAATTATCCTTCAGCAGATCTTAAGTATAGCTGAAGAAAACAAATCGTATTTCCAACATGAAAGCCCTTGTTCAGGTCTTCAACAAGTAGGCAAACTTGAAAGTTAAACAGAATTTGGGAATAATCACTGTGAATTTAATCACTACGTATGAGCAGGCCTATCCAACAGAAAACATTAGCAGTGCCTGTGGAAAGGACCGTCCTATTTAATTTTTCAAGTACATTTTTCTAGAAAAATCTCAAACAACAAATTGCTGGAAGCTGAAAGCATATTTCTGGTAAACATGATCGTATCTCACTGTTGTCCAGGCTGGAAGATGGGGTATTAGGCTAGGTGGAGCTCTGATCTGTGCTGGTATGACTGCTCTTACAATCAAACTCACCTGAACATTTACTCCAAAAGCTGCAATTTTTCTTTTTTGAACCTACTACTGCAATATCACAAGGGATGACTGAATGCTTGCATACAGGCACATTTTACATATACCAATTTCCTGCTAATAAAGCATTCCAAAGGGTAAAAATGCCTGTGCAGCTGACCCAAACTGCTTGTGCACACACTGTGTAATGACATATGCGTATGCGGTCCCTAAGGTCACCAAAATCAAATTAAAGGCACAAAAGGTACCATACATTCTGAATGTACAGAAGTTATCCACTATTTTGTTCTATCTGAAGAAATGCCTAATTCATAGTACACATTCACTCTATAAATTAGGAAAAGAGAAATTTTATGCATTTTTCTAAGTGTGAGCTCAGCTTATCATTTCAGTTTTGTTTCTTAAATCAAGTCATCAACCTTCACAGCATCAGAAAGATTTGTCAAGAAAGATTTGTAGGAGAAAGGTGGAAGAGCTGAACTGGGAAGCCTTTTGTCCGCTGAAATTCAGAGATGCCTCACAGAAGAGGAATCCCTATTAGAAATGGTCACAAGGAATATCCTGCTCTACAACCTTAGGTTGCTCAGAGGTTTTCCAGACATGATGCACACTCCATGAGCCACAAAAGACACAAGATAGGTCGGATCATCCTCAGTGCAGAGGGTGTTGCCCAGATTGTGTACTACGTCTGCCAAGTCTCTGGTAAGCACACAAGATAAGCATTCCACCCAGAAATTTGTGACTTTATCAATTTTGTTTGGAAGAGTGCAATGAGAGATCTCACTTGCATGATTTCAAATATTCTTTTACAGTGCATGGAGTTTCTAAAAATCCTCTAGTACTTCATAGTAATTAAAAAATTACATCTCTTACTAACCTATTTTCTTAAGACAGTGGCAAGTAATATTTCAGGTAGTATTTAAAAACAAATTGTGCTGGAGGAACACTGAAGAAGAGATTCAGCTGTAATAGCTCTGGATTCAAAAAAATTATGAACAACTGAAAACTGAATCTCACAGGGCAAGCTGCAAGGAAATCTTGGCAACCTGTGCCAACAGGTATTTATGTGTGGGACTTAAATATGTGGGTCATATTTTCGCTTACCATCCATTTGTTCTCACCTTTGGCAGTATCCAAATAATCCAAAGCTTAAAGTCATTTAAAATATCCACTGTCTGCTGCCAATGTCCTGAACATACTTATACTGCGCTTTCCACAGACTCTGACTACACCTGAACTTTTAGTGCACCCCCAAAGGTGAGCGAAATACGGCCGGAAAGAAAAACCACCTGACCCTTAACGCAGTCTTCCCTGGGATTTCGGGTCACCCTTGAACTCCTCCTGTAATCAGGAGCTCTTTAAGCACCGCTCAGCTCTCAGTCGGCAGGTGGGCACCGGAGACCACCACGTTTCCTGGGACTCGAGAAGAAGCCGAGCCCAAGGCACGGCCGGGGAGCGGCCTGGTCCCTAAGGACACGAATCCCTCAGGAGGGAGCTGCGTTCGCTCCCCGACTGAGGCCGGGCCGGAGGGCGGCGGGGGCCAGCGAGGGGGCCGCCGAGCCCGGGATAAGCCCCGGCAGCGACAAATCCCAGCTTGGAGGGACGAAGAGACGCGGCCGAGGGTCAAGGGCGAAGCCAGCTCTGCGTCCCGCCGCGCCTCGGGTGGCTGACAATGCCCGGCAGAGCCTTCCCAGCGCGGCCGGGGGTCCGCGCCTCACCCATCCATCCCTCCATCCCTCCCCCATCCCCAGCTCACTCACCCAGCACCAGCCGGGCCACGTCGGACGGCAGCAGCATGGCCCGAGGCGGCGCGGGGCACGGGCGGGCGCAGCTCCCGGAGCGCAGCCGGCCGCCCCGCCACCCAGGCGAAGGCGCGGAAACTCCGCCA
>VZTX01015539.1:364862-452204 GCA_013400915.1 Pardalotus punctatus | reverse complement strand
GCTGCGGCTGTGAGGGGCGGCTCGCGGGGGGCGGCGGCCCGGGGTTTCCGGGGAGCGGAGCTGCTGCAGGGCGGCGAGTGCTCGCCTGTGCCGAGCCGTCTGGCAGCGGCTCAGCCAGCTCCTCTCTCCGGCGTTAGTGTTATTTGGTGCGCCTTCTTTCCCCTGTGTAGTGTGTGTAGGGGGCGAAGGTGGCCGTCATGTAGTAGCTGGAAAATCGTGTAAGTAGTACGAGAAGCAGTAGTTGGATTCATTCTTCGGAATTTTTCGCTGGTGTTGTTATGGCTGTTGAAATACCAGTAAGCACAAACGAGAGGACTGACTTCTCCTTGAATGTCTAGGCCCTACAGGAGACAATCCCTGTTGCCACAGTTTTCGATCAAGCACTTCAGAAGCCATTAGTGTTTAAAAAGTTCCTTTCAGTTTCATTTCCAGAAAAAGCAGCAAGTTTGCTGGGTTGGGTTGTTTTTGTTCTAGTGACCAACCACCAGAGGGCCCGGGATGAGGGCCAGAGGGAAGAGGATGATTGAGCATTGGCACAGGCTCCCCAGGGAAGTGGTCACAGCATCAACCTGCCAGAGTTCAAGTGTTGTTTGGACAACACTCTCAGGCACGTGGTGTCATTCTTGTGTCCTTCACAGGGCCAGGAATTGGATTTCAGGGATCCTTGTGTGTCCCTTCCAACTCAGAATATTCTATGATTCTATGAAGTTGATAAAGGAACACTTAATTTAAATGAGTTCAGTTGTACAGTACAGGCAGCCTTACACTTGCAGTGTTTTCCTTTTCATACACATCTATCAATCAGCAAATTTCTGATCATACTTAGTTCAAACCTGGTCTCGATTGAAGCCAAAGGAAATAAATGCAGTCTAAGACTGCAGATATTTAAAGTTTTACTTAGCTAAATGGCTGTTTTTATATTCTCACATAAATGCTCAAGAGGCAGTGCTGTGCATCACGAATGCCTGTTCTCAGCTGCTTATTACAGCAGCAGCATATGCTTAGAGTTACTTCCAGCTTGTGTGATCTGTCTTTTTCAAAAAGGGTTTCCCTTGGGTCTGCTTTAAAGGTGTGAAAGTAGAATCATGGAAATTAAATAGAATGTCATGGTTGTGATCTGCAGCAGCATAGTTTTATGTAATGCAAGGTCTAGCTAATTCCAATATCTGCCAAAGAAGAAGAGGCGTAATTTTAAGTGATCACAAAAGGAAAAGTTGTTTCTTCTTATGACTGATATGTAATCAACGTTTGACATGTTGAGTCCCCAGGGATTGGTCAATAGATAGTGCATACCTGTGAAAATGTACAACTGAGAGAGGAAGCACATTTTCCAAATGCTGCATTCTCCTGGCAGCATCAGGTTAAGAGAGCTACTGAAAGTTAGTACTGCTTGCCAGAATGTATTCAGGTCTGTCATTCTTACTGTAATTGCACTCCCAATTGTCTTCCCAACTCAATAGAGTTAGCACTTACAGAAAGGAAGTCAGAGTTATGTGAAGGGGTTCTCTGCAGTTATTCTGTGACTGTTGTCTGTGGGAATGGATTATATTTTTGACATGAAACTGCTTCAGTTTTGCAGCCAGTTAGACTAACCCAGACACAAATGGACTTTTCAGTGAAACATTGAACATTGTGGTTCTGTTTGATACTGGATTTTCAGTATATTGCAATCTCAATAAATTGCAATCCCAGTTTTTTTACTTGGCTGTGTGTTAAATAATTGGTGTTTTATCTATTTCTTCTGTTTGCAGATACAAATGACTCTGCTTTAAGCTGAGCCATGAGTCTTGCATTACACGATCTGCTTGTTTGTTGTCGTCGCCTTGAAAATGAGAAAGCTGTGGAGCGAAGGGTAATAAGTTTTCTTTTGGGGTACCAAATTAATTTGGGGTACCTCAATTAGCAATGAAGTGAATAATAAAAAATTCTTATTCTTGAAATATGTTTTCAGAAAGAAATTGAAAATTTCAAGCGACTTCTCCGTGATTCTGAAACAGTTCTCCAGCTGGACCGGAATTCTGATTCTAAACAAGGAAAGCAACTCAACTGGGATGCTGTATTTAGGTAGTTTCTTGGTTTTGTTTGTGAATGGTCACAATTTTCTTAAACGGGACATCATTCTTTTGTAAGTCAGGCCTGTTTTAATGTTTATCTTTCTGTATATGCATTTAGACTTCTTGTCAGCTTTTAAAAAAGAAATTACTTACCTTAGTCTCTAAAGGAAGTAAATTTAAAATGGCTAAAAATGCCACACCTATCATGTACAGAAAACTGCTAGGAAACTGATCATTAATTGGATGGATGCCGTTCCTTGCAAAAATAATAGTTACTTCCTTTTATTGAAAATTATCCTTTGCATTTGATTTTCAATGTATGGTTCTTACGTAGGTTACAGACAGATTTGTTAAAGTTTCTTGTGTTGCTGAATTCCTCAAGACACAATAGAAGGACTGTGGCATGTGAAGTAAAAAAGATGTGCTGAGGTTTGTGGAGGCTAGTCTTTGATAGAATCTGCTTCAGGTGTACTATAAGATTGGACTAAGCATGAGTGTGATAAGTTCTTAGAGCAGCTTCAACCAGTGTTGAGTTTCATGTTAAAAGTTCATGTGAATTACTGCTTTTCGTAGAATGGTGTCTGGTCAGCTTTCCATTATGATTTTTAGTTGGACAGCATTGGAATAGTTCTTGTTTCACAGGTGTACCAAAAGTATCATAAGAAGTATTTGAGAAATTGTATATGTTGCTTTAAAGACAGTCAGTAATACATTAGAAATACACAGGAGGAAAACAAAAATAGAGACTCTAGACTGAATTCAAATAGTAGGTCAGAAAATCTATAGCAATTACGGTGACAAAGAGTGAAACGTTTAATTTATTCGTATCTCTAAAGTATAATCCATACATTAACTTTGAATGATAAAAAAATAGGACTTGAAGGCTTTCCCCAATAAAAACAGTGATAAGTACTTCTTGTTATTTTGTTTTGTGATGTTGCAGCATAATGAAAAGACTTAGCATTGCCTTTTTTTCCAAATTATAAATTGTATGTATAGCATTATGCAAAGTTTAAAGGAAAGTTTGCCTCCTACTCCAAGTTGCTTCTGGATTATCTTTAAAACTTGCATCTCTTTTCACAGACTGTTTTCGTCATGCTTTGACTGTATTATGTTTCACTTGGTTTTAGTCTTTGATAATTAGAATTGTGAGAAGAACAGTAACTGGCAATTTAGGCTCAAACGAAACTTCCCTGTTTTATTTCAGTCATAAATGAGCAGATCCTTGTCTAATATGTCTTTAATTTTTGAAGTGTCTTGCAGAAATATTTCCAGAAAGAACTTAAAAACCTGCAGCTGACAAAACCAAATGTATCTGCTTCAACCCAAACTACCAGACAGAAAAAGATACAAGAAGTTGGAAGCTTGGTCAAATATTTCATCAGATGTGCTAATAAAAGTCAGTAATATGCATTATCATATAAAGTTACTGATTTTGTTTGGTACTTAGCTTTCAACTTTGAATTTTCACTTTGAAGTTAAGTTACCAATGTAGGGTTCATCTTACTTGCTTCCAGATGTTTACTTTTCAAATATCTTAATGTGAATCAGTCCTTTGTGCTCCTTATCTGCCCTTTTTAATGTTAACAGTGCCTCTTTCTAATTACTCATTGTGTCTGTAATTGATATATCCTCTCATAGGTAATTTATATTTTAGAAAGAGTTTAAGAAGATATTTCCTAATAGAACTGTTTCAGAACTATAGGTTTTGGGGTTTTGGAGGGTTTTTTTTTTGTTTGGTTGGTTTTTTTGCTTTTTTTTTTTCTTTTTAAAAAAAATTAAATAACATTTACAAACAATTAATTACAGATTTTATTTGGTAGAATTTGGGTTAATTAAACAGTCTCATATTGTTTCTTCATGTAGGAGGACCCAGGCTGAAATGTCAGGAACTTCTGATTTATGTCATGGAAATTATAAGAGATCCAACAAGTTGTGCTGCTTATGGTTCTGACTGTAGTAGTATACTCCTAAAGGATATCCTGTCAGTAAGAAAATACTGGTGTGAGATATCGCAGCAGCAATGGTCAGGTAACATTTTTGAGCCTACTTGAAAATGTCTTTTCCTTTTATAGGAGCATGTTTAGATGCGTTTTAATTTGATGACCTGTTGTGTGAGGTAGTACACAAAATACAGGTAAAGCAATGTGAGCCTTTGAAGGCTTACTCTTGAAATAAACAAAGCAACAAAGATTAGGAATGGATTTTATATTTTTTTTTCTGTGTACTGTTTTGTCTATTGCTTGCTGAAATATACACACTTTTATACAGTTGGGTTATGTATGCATGGTCTGCACAGGGCTCAACATGTATAACAAATCCATGGAATGTGTGTGCTGGAGAAAGCTTCAGTAGAACTGATGTTGGTGTCCAGTTGATTGCAAGATATTAAGAACTGGCTGGTATAGTCTTGATACAGTTAATGTATTACTGCAAAATTTTATTATCTGAGTTTTGTTGGCTTACGAAGTCCTAAAAAACCATTGAGTGACTATATGCACATATTGTATATAAAGAAAAACTGACAAACTTAAGATTTAAATAGACAAAAACAGATGTAAAAGTTGAATAATGATTTATCATGCAGCCTGAAGTGCAAAGATAATTTTTCACTTTTCAGAGGATTGGATTTGACTCTGACACAGTTAATTTATTTAGCATGGAGAAGAATGGTTTTGTATTCTAAATTGTTTGACATGTACTAAGCTGTCAACTCACCTATTTTCATTTGCTGATGTAAGAGAAAAATGTTTTGAAAAGAAAAAAAGGTATTAGAAATTTTACAGTTGAGTTTGCTTAGTGTTGCATGTTCAAGTATGGACTAAGTTTGAAGTATTGTCTTTATTTGCGTAGTGTAGTGCTTTGAAGTCAGAGTCTGGGTTTCTGAAAATGTTTTGCTCCATAGCTTGAATAGAGTGGCTTAACTACAGAATAGAAGTAAACCTGCAAAGAACTCGGAAGAGGGGTCTGGTAATACTAGGAGTAAAAAGGGAGGTAAGAAAAACTGCTGATGGTTGGCAAAGCAGAGTGACTGAAATGGAATCATTCAGGATGGGAGATTCCTGGAGTGTCCAAGGCCAGGCTGGATGGGGCCCTGAGCAGCCTGGTGCAGTGAAAGGTGTCCCTGTCCCCTCAGCAGAGGGGTTCCAACTGGGTGATCTTTAAGGTCCTTTCCAATCCAAACCATTCTGTGATGCTGTGGTTGGGTAATTAAAGAACCTGAGGGTGAGATAGATGAAGTTAAAGAACTTCGGCATTGAAATTAAAGTACAATTTGGCTATGGAGATAGAACTGGAAGACTGAGGGGGAAGCTGGAACTGTGTGGGAGCCCTGCCTGAGACTAGGAGCCAGTGAGGGGAGTAGATGATAAAGTTCTGTCAGTCTGCAGCTGGACCAGAAGACGAAAGCAGGGATTGATCAGCTAAAGAGGCTGGAAGCTGGAGTTCACAGCAATAAACAGGACAGACAGAATCGGTCAAGAGGCCAGGGAGGTTGAAGACATATTAAAGGAGCTGGAGGAGGGAAACTGAGGCTGAGTGTCACTGGAAGAGAACATAGGCATGGGGAGCCAGTGGGGATTGCTGTGTGGTGGTTAGTTTCTTCTGGAACATAGAAGTTAGTTGAGTCTGTGTGTGGGCAAAAACCAGAAGTGTGACAAGAAATTTTGACACTAGATCATACAGAACACAGTGGAATTTAGATACTGAGGCGAGGCAGGGCTGCAGGCCATAAATCTAGAAGAAGTCAGTCTTTAATCCATACAGTGAAACAGGTTTTTTTTGCTAAAGGAGGGATGTATAATCTTTGTAAAGGTTACTGTAACCTTTCCTGGTGATTGCGCCTTAATGCTTATAACTCTTGGAGTACAATAGAGAACTCAGGGATCTGTTGCTGTTGAAAGTAAGAACATGGATTCCAGCTATTGACCACAGAGTGGTGGTCACTGTATCTTCAATGCAATATTATGTGTCAAGATTTTTTAATGTAAATCTCTGTAATATACATGCTTATACTTATTTGTATGGTTTTTTTTAATACATTTGTAGAATTGCTGAGCCTGTATAGCCAATTATACCTCAAACCTTCTGGGCATATTAATAGAGTCTTGGTGGCAAGGATAATACACACACTTACGAGGGGGTACTGCTTCCAAACTGATGGCTTGAGTTCCGATATGCTTGTCTTCTTTTCAAAAGCAATGCAGTCTGCAAGGTATGTTGCAAGTGCTCTTTTTGTATGCTAGAAAATAAGTTATTTTAAGTATTTGGCATTAGACTTGAGTAACAACAGGTAATACTTTTAAGACGTATTTTCTTCTGTCTTTGAATGTCAATTAAATAACTTCTTTAAAATACTAGTAACTTGTGCATTTGTTAGGCAGATACTATTCTGACACTAGTTACTTGCTAGTCTTTATATTTAAACAATTCTTATGAAAATAAATAAGATTATTTCTTATGGAAGTTTGAGTGTTAGGTTTATGTTACAGGCAGGAGAATACTGCAGGCCTGGATCATGTTGTTGGAGCAATGAATATCTTCTGCAACAAGTTTGCTGACAACTGTCGCATACGGATTTGCAAAATAGGGGAAGAAGTTTTGCCTACGATGCTTTACATATGGACTCGGTATAGACCAAAGGATTCCCTGAAAGAATCAATAATTGAGTTATTTCGTCTCCAGGTTCATATTCATCATCCAAAGGGTGCAAAAACTCAGGGAAGAGGTACAATAAAAAGCTTATTTTTTTTTAATTGCAGCATGTGATTGTTTAAATTATTGTGCCAACTCTGAATTTTGATACTGAGCCTTGGAAACATTAATGATACTGATGTTTGTTAGTAGCTTTGTGCTATAGGTTAATATTGAGTGAAACTGAAACGGAGTTTTCAAATTGTATGCACTAAGAACATATTAATTGTGTTAAGTCCTTTAAAAGTTGGGGTGTCTTCTAATCAAAAGGCAATTTTAGTTGCTAAATTAAAATACAAAGTCTTTGGGGAAAGATTGCCCATATATTGGTATCTTACCAAGTCTATTTAAGCCCTGAAATTAACACTGTCAGTTAAGTTTGACTTACACTATAAAACTGCTCAGAGAATATATCTCAGTAATTGTTTGTCCGTCATGGCCTATTTTAGTTCTAGCATAATTTTTTTTTATACTTTGTAGAAATCTGTCCATTACCTTTAACTGTATTGTTTCCAGTTAGATGAAGAATTGTTTATTAGAAACTTAATTCCTATCCTAATTATTTATATATGCTGATTAAACTCTCTGAACTTTTTTACTTTATTCATTCTCCATTACAGTATTTGCTTTGCAACTCTGCATTTGTTGGATTTCGTATGCTTTACTCTGTTTTTTCTGTATTTTGCATTGTCTAGGTAGGTTTACATATTGTATCAAATGGGTGATACATGCTATCTTGTAATTTTTTTTGCATGTGCAGGTGCTTATGACTTAACAAAGTGGCAAAGCATCTTACATAACCTATATGATCTGCTGGTGAATGAAATAAATCTCATCAGTAGCAGAGGGAAATATTCTTCAGGCTCACGTAATGTTGCTGTAAAGGAAAATTTAATTGAGTTAATGGCTGATATTTGTCATCAGGTAACATTTTTATTTGAAAATAAAATTGACTATATAATTACTAAGTTGTGTGTACTACCTTTGTATTACCTTTTAAAGTAATATGATGTAAGCATTTTCTCAAAATAATTTGCTGAATTATTCATACCTTTTGTCTGTGTTCTGTTGTGTTTTGTTAATTCAGTACAATTTAGAAATGTGTTATACTGTATTTCACTAGTGTTTCTTGTTAGGCTGTAACCAGGGGTTTGGTTATAATAAAGAGTAACAAATAAGGATTCCGATTGCCTCTTAAGAGGCTTTATACTCAGTGAAAAATGAACTAGTTTAGGTTGACATTTCAGTTTTCTTGTAAATACTGCTTTTTTTTTTTTTAATTTGCATACTTTTTCTCTTCATTAAAGGTTTTTACAGAGGATACCAAAGTCCTTGAAATTACCCAGTCATATGGTGTTTCACAAAGAGAGTCCAGTGAGGACACTGTGCCAAACAAGCGCAGAAGGATTGAGCTTGGCTGGGGAGTCATTCGAGACAACATGCAAAGATCCCAGAAGGATTTTGATGTCATACCTTGGTAATAACATCTTTGCATGAAAAAAGTATCACTCCAGAGACCTTTTACATTTAACATTCTCCTGAATATGTTGTGCATTCAAACTGGGTATCTGCACATGCTGTAAGATTGTGAGAGCACATGCTCTTAGATTGTCAGAGCATTTGGAAAGCTGCTTTGATCTGGCTGTGTCACAGTACAGTAACCATTAAGGGTTTGACTGTTTTGGACCAGTTCACACAGTTTTCTGTAATACCAGTCCTGAAAACCATTGCAAGGCCTGGCTTTTTACCTTTTGCCTTGATTGAGGAGTATTTTCTTTGCCATAGGGGACTTCTGACCTGGAGGTATAGCTTCATGTCTTCTTTTACTGACTGTTGCAGGAGGATTCTATAGCAGAGAGCATAGCAGGGAGTCAAGTTACTGTTGAAAGACTATAGATAGACTTTTCCAGAACTTACCAGTTGTACTCCTAAGCCCAAGCATGTTGACTGTGTAACTGAAATAGATTACACCAAATGTTTTTTGCTGTTACAGTTCCTCTCTGTCTTTCTGAGTTTTCTTGGGAGTTGCTGTACAAGATACCAGAGCAGCATAGCTGCTTGTGTATTGGGTCCTGAGCTGGGGTGGTAGGTTTCTGTGAGGGTGTGTTTATTGCTTGCAGTGTTGAGGCAAAGTGGCTGTTTAGGATCCAGCTGAGAAGTTAATGTGTGGAGGTAGCAGTCACCAAGAAATACTGGGAGTACTGTAATTTCATAGAATCATAGAATGTCTTGAGTTTGGAGGGGACCCAGAAGGTTCGTTGAAGTCCAGCTCCTGACCCTGCACAGGACAGCCCCAAGGATCCCACCATGTTTTTCAACATAGTTGCAACCATTGCTGTAAGCAAAACCCTTTCAACTTAACCATCCCCAGCTTAACATTTTTTTCATTTGATAAATTTTAATTTTCCTGTCTGCAGAGATGTTACAGTAATGTTTCCTGTTTATGTAACATCGTCTTTGAGGTCCTTCTCTGACTTAGAGTTTATAAAAGGCTAGTCCAGAAGAAGGAGAAAAATACTTTCTTTGGCCCAAAACTTTCTTTGCTAGTAGTCAGAGATCTGTGAACCCAGCTAAGAAGAAATCAGAAATCAGTGAAGTTAGCTGTAAGAATTTTTTAGTGATAGTGAGCCTAGATAAGCAGTCTTTACAAGTAAAAATGGTAGAAATACTGAATCTTCAACTTTTGATAGTAAACAAATCAGCTCAATACTGGAAAGTATAAATGAGAAATGGCAGTTGGAGGAGGCTTTATTTGTGTGCTCATTTACTTCTGAAAATACGAATTTCTCTATGTTTGGTATTAATTGCTTCACTTTATGTTTTCCAGGTTACAGATTACAAGTCAGTTAATATCAAAGTATCCCATGAGTCTTCCTAACAGTGAGCTGCCTGCTTTACTCAATGTCCTTCACCAGTTACTGCCTCAGCAGCGCCGAGGAGAAAGGACCCCATACGTGCTGAAGTGTCTCATAGAGGTAGCTTTGTGTCAAAACCAGAAAACTGATTTGAAAAGCACCCACAAGTTGGAGCTGCAGAGAGCGTGGGCAAAGATCTGGACTCTTACCATTCGCAGTGTAAGCCTTCAGCAGATTGAAGTGGAGAGCTTTGGACTGCTTGGAGCTATGATTCAAGGGAACCTTGTTGTAACAGATAAAGAACTCTGGAAGATATTTTCAGGACCTGCATGCAAACCTTCAAGGTAAAATGGAAGCAAGGATAGTGTTTTGTGTCTGATTCATATTCCTCTTTACTGTGCACTGTGGTACTCAATATTGTTGTTGTTCTGACTGTATTTCTGTTCAAGAACTGCACACATTTGTATTCTAAGCATTTGAAATGGTCATAAATACATAATCAGACTGAAAGCAGAGGCAGAAGAGCAGAGGCTAGCATCTTCACATTTAGAATGTACTACAATTTAAAATGGACAAAAAATATAAAAGTCTGACTGGCAGATATATGCTGATTTGTTGAAGTTAAGAAGTATTTTTTCTTCTAAATTTTTATTCTGAAATAAATGTTCTGAAATAGTCTTTAAGATAGATAGGAAATGCCTGTAATAGCCAAGAAAAATTAAAAGGCAAAGATTTTAATAAGGGAGTTGACCAGTATGTGTGCTTGTTAACTTGATTATGTACTTGGTGCTTCCTGTGCATGCAGAAATACTGACTTTGTTTCAGAGTGCTGCTCAACAAACACCACATGGTTTCTCACAAATGCCCTGTTCCATTTTTGTTGCAGTTCTGCTGTATGTTGTTTATCATTAGTGATGTCTGCCTATTCAGTACCAGAAAATTTGGACATAGGAATGGAACAGAATAATGCTGAAAGAAATCTGGGTTCTGGGTTAAGGGAGGCAATAATGAAATGGCTCCTGTCCAGCTATTTGGAGGAAGAAATAGAAGATAGTGCAGAGTTGCCTCCTGTGCTCTGCAGGTAAAGTTTTTGTGGCATAATTTTACATGTCAGCTCACCCTATAACACAGAAGATTCTGCAGCAAGAAATGTATTATATTAATGCAGAATTCTATTACATTAAAGCTTAAGTAGAGTCTGTAGGGTTTTTAAGCCTCCTGTAGAATGTCATTCTGGGAGTAATTTGGTTATCTGTCCATATCGTAGCAAATATGTGACCTCTGCATTAGAAATTTTCAGTGAAAACTTCTATTTTATTGAAGATACACTGTTAACCTGGTTAATATTTGGGTGTACTTCAGGAATCCCAAGAGCTTGTCTGATTGCAAGAAAATTTTCAAAAAAATTTGTTTTTTACAGTGATTTTCCTCATCTTGTATCACAAAAAATTCTTGTGAGCCTTACAATGAAGAACTGCAGAGCTACCATGATCTTTTTCCAAAATGATGCTAAATGGTATGTTTTTAAGTTAATCATTGTAGATGCTTAAGGTAGAAATGCTGCTGCACCTTTCTCTAATGCATATCTTCAAGCCTTTGGCCTATATCCAGTTTCCTCTTAAGGAAACTAGAATGTGTATAACTTGTTCTGATGCAAGATAAGACTTACCTACTGGAAGTTAAAAATAGTAGTTTCAGTGATTTTGTGGATTTCTGCTCCAACTGTGTAAAGCAGGCTGAGGTCAGGAATCCTAACAAAGCAGATGCTGCACCATAAATGCAGGAGAAGATATGATCTGTGTGCAGGCTTTGTGTTTCCTTACAGCTCACTTAGAGCTAGAATAGTATTGCCCATTCTGCAGTGTAGATCATTTCAGAAAGTAAAAGATCAACCAGGGTTTTGAAGCACAAAAAGATAAAATATTTTCTTTCGCTTTTGTATATTCCTTGTATTTAAATAATAGCTTTTAAAACTTGTAAGTTGTATACTGGCTGCTAAAGTAAAAACTGTGTCTCTTCTTCAAGTGAGCAACATGTGCAAGGGAAAGAAGAAAACAATTTTTCTGATGTTGAAGAGCTGTACCTGCAGACAACATTTGATGAAATGGATATTTTCACTAACTTTGCAGTAAATGTCGCAGATAAAAATGTGACTGGTTCAAGACTTGCCATCAATCAAAATCTTAGGGAAACACTGGAGAACTGCCTTTTAGCAATGTCAGAAAAGCTTTTAAGCAGATGTGGTCCTAAGGTAAGTTAGAAATTATGGTTACATGCTTACATTTGTACTCCTAAACAATGTATTTTCAAGGCAAAGTATATGAATTCTGTATTTTATGGTGATAAACCACTGGTATTTATACTGTATTTGATTTAGTCTAAGATTGTTGCTGCTGAACACCTTGTCCGATGTGTCAGTCTCTTGGTTGGTGTTTTGGGTTGCTATTGCTACACTGGTATATTTAAAGAAGAGGATGCCTGTAAGTCAGCGTTATTCCAGAATGCTAAGGTAAGCAGTAATGCATTTGGGAGGTATTAAAAGTGAAATAATCCATGGATTATAAATTAATTAATAAAATTCTGTTTGTATTGACACATTTTCAGAGAACAGGTTTCTCCTCAGAAAAGGCAGCTTAGGTAGGTTTAAATACATTACTGCTGCTGAAAGAGTAGTCACTGAAATTCTTGTCAGTACACCAGTGCATGAGTTTTGCAGTGGAGATTATTCTAAATATTGATACATTTCTGAGTCACACCTTTCAAAAATATGAAGGTCATGGACATGTAGACCGAAGGACTACTCACAGGATAACAAGTCCTTTCATTTATATGTCTTTTATTCAGGAATTTAAGATAATTTGATGGTTCAAACCAGTATGAAGGCAGCTATTGCTGTTATTTTTATTATTACTACTATCCGAGGTGGTTTCTTGCTTAAATACAGAAACCCGAAACTTATGCTTTATGGAGATGTGCAGTATTTTTCTTTTGTGATGAAAATATTAATGTTTCAAGCACATATAGGCCATGGTTTTGTCACTTCTCGAGCAAAATAAAAATCACAGAAAAAAGGTGGTTTTATTGATGCGTGCTGTGAATATCAAAGCTGTATGAATGAGAATCCTGTCCTTTTGTCTTTGTGTGTGTGCTGCGTAAGTGCCAATGTATAAGGTCATTTCACTGAGGTTTTCTAACCATATTGTATTTTTACTAGTCTCTCATTCATTATGCTGGAGAAAGCATTTCTCAGTCTAAAAACAAACTAAATGAAGATACTCAGATCGACATGCTGAGGACCTTGATAATGCAGTGTACAAAATGTTTGTGCAATTGTACCAAGGTAAAGTTTATAAAGCAATTTAAATTTCTTTCTTCATTAATGAGATCAGAAAATTGAGTATCATACCTACAATTCCTGAAAAAAAATAATTAACCTATCTGTACATCTTGCTTTCTTACAGAACAGTGCTAATAAGATGCTGTCTAATATATTCCTGCGTTTGTTAACATCAAAATTTATGAACGATCTTATAGATATTTGCAAGAATCTGGTAAGTATGTTCTGTCTGTTTCTGAATGCCGTGCTCTTCTGTGAGAGTATTTTTTTTACAGCACGATAATCTGGAGGAAAACCAAACAAGACACATATTACTGAAAAACATAAATTGAAATATATTGAGTTTTATAGAGAATTCTTAACTGGAAAAGTTTCTGTTTAGTATTGGAACACAGGCTAGGGTAAAAAGAAGAGCAACTGGATAACATTTGATCAAGGCTGGCATTCCAACTCACATTAAAACACATATTTATGCTATTTTTCATTTTTTAAAACACATTGTTATGGTAGAAGTATATACAAAAAAATTTGGTAACACATAGCATTTAACTTTAATGCACTTATAAAGTAGTTGGGTTTTTTGTTTTTATTATATGGATAGTAAATCTAACTGTAAGTGGTTCTCCTGCTGGGAAAAGGAGAAGTGTGGCACATCACTGTGTTTAGCATAGTTCTTAAAACTTCTGTTTTGGGCCCATTTTCCTGTAGTCAGGTTGAAGTTGAGAAGTTGGTGAGTCTTACAGAAAGAACTGTTTTAAAAAAACTAACATTGTCTTTGGCACAATGTAAAATGCAGAGACTAGTAGCTGTCTGAGGAAGCTTCTGTCTTAAAGAGAATAGTTCAGACAAGTAGAGAAAATAGGCTTATCGGAAAGGATGAAATTCATCAATTCCTTGTAGCCCTTACTGTCTTCACCTGTTCTAGCTCTCTGGGAAACTGCAGTGTCTGTCCTTGTACTGTGTCTGTGGTGTTTCTTCTGTCCCTAAAAGCCAGCTTCAAAAGGATCTGATGTTTTTGTTAGATGACAGTTACTGGGAAGCCAAGTGTACTGGGAGAAATGGATCTCAGGAATGATCCTGAGGAGAGTATAATGGAAGTAGACAGCCGGGTATCTGATGATCTGTTTGATGATCATTCAGTGACTGACATCAGTGATACAAATGAATCTGGTGACATGCAAATGGTAACAGGTAAGTTCTTCTCTATGGCCAAAACTACTTCTAAAAGCTTGATTTTGCAAATATCTTTTTGTTTGAAAGGTAGTGATGTACAAAATTGTGCCTGCTTTAGTAGTAATTGAAGCAGGTAAAGGTTAAACTGGGTGCTTTCTAAGCAATAATGATTTTCACTGGTGTTTTAAAGATGTTAATGAAATGTTCTAGCTCATTTAGAAAAAAGGTTATTTTTTTATTTATAAATAAAATAATGCAAGAAGAGAAGTTAACTAACATTTTCAAAGTCAGGCAGAAGTTTTGGCAATGAAAAGACTAGAAAATGTGTCTTTAGAATACTTGTCTCTTATTAGATTGTGCTTAAGTTTTTTAAAAAATAATCCTATTTAACTTTTCTCCTCCTGATTAATAATTCTTGACACTGTATCTGGACCTTCAGAGGGACAGAAGCATGAACCTGTTTATTCCTGTTAGGAGCTACAAGTAGTGATGCTATCTTTTGTTTTAAATTCTTGCTTCCAATGTTGTGTATCTTAGTTTTTAACCAGGACTATGTCTTCTGTTTATTGTCGAATGAGAAGGAAATTGGGATGTTATACTGTTGTTACAAACAGAAGCTGGTGTGTTTTCTCATTAGGTTGAATGAGTGTCTTTAGAAGTATCTTCTCCAGACATTTGATAAATAATTCTAGTAAATAAAGGTAGTAATTGCAGAAAGTTACAGGAGTTCTAAATCTAACAGGAAAATGGCATTTGTACCATATCTTGTTTAGGTTATAATTGAAATTTCAATGAGGATATTAATATAGTAGGAATTGTCATAATTTGAATTTTGGGGAAGCTTGAATCTGTAGTTTAAAATATATCCTAAGTTATAGTTAACAGCACAGAAAAACACAGTTGCAGATGGTTCTGCTGAGTTCATTGTAACCCTAAGGGAGAAATCAGCTGATGAATAGGCAAGTAAGTGTAAAATCCTCTACTTTAGAGAGGGCCTTTGTAGAAGTGGGAGCACACTTAAGCTGTTACCCTGATGCCCTCAGTGCTCAATAACAAATGAACATAAAGGTTGCTTGTACTCTATCTGTTTTGAGAGCTTATATTAGCTTTGTAAAGACCTCAAATGTTACCACCTTTTCTGTTGTCCTCAGAGAAGTATTTCTTACATGAAAATCTTATTTCCAGGTGCTTTGAGCCCATTAGCTGAAGAACAGTTGACAAAGCAGGATTTACTTCTCCTTGAAATCATGAGGTTCTTATGTATTTGTGTAACGACAGTCCAAGTTCAGACAGTGAGCTTCCGAGCCTCTGATATCCGGAGGAGGCTGTTGATGCTCACTGAAGGTGGTGTCTTCGATAGCACTAAGCCACTGCATCTGCACATGGTGAGTATGAGGGGTTTTTACAGCACAGCCACTTCTGTAATTGTACTGGTATTAAATTTGCATAGTCTTCTTGGGTATATATTGTCTTTCTCCTGTCATCAGTCCCCTGAGAAGCCTTAAAATGGCTACATTTAGTGTTTTTGAGGTGTGTTGTGGTTGGGAATACAGCAGTTTGAATGTGTAAGCCAGAAAATAAAGAGTTGAGAAATTCAAATATCTTGCCTTTATCATTAATTATTTGTTAAAGAACTAGAAATAGTCTCTGTGGTAGAATAATATCTGTGCTTTAGTTTACAAAGGAAGTCTTTTTTGCTGCCAGAACTAAAAATTTCATGATCTGTATTACTGTGTGACAGTGTTTGCATGAAAAGATGACCAGCCTAAAACACAATAGCTGACAATAGGTGTCTTTGCTGCATGGTTTTCTATAAGACTTAACAAAAAAGTTCCCTATTTTTTATTTTTGTCTACGTATTTTCTGAAGTACTATTTTCTCTTTTGATTTTGTTTGGGTTTTTTATGTCATTTGGCTTTTTTATTCCACAGTACTTGATCCTGTTGAAGGAACTCCCTGCTGAAGAACACCTCTTGCCTGCAGTCGATGTTGATATGCTTCTTAAGCCTCTTTCGTAAGAAAGAAACTATTCAGAATGTTTGACATCTATTTCGTGGAATTTGGTGACTTTTTCAAGATACTTTTTCTTTCTTTCTTTCTTTCACAGTACTGTGTGTTCTTTGTATCGTCGAGATCAAGAAGTTTGTAAAGTAATCCTAAATAATTTGCTCCCTGTAGCAGTAGGGTTGGCCCAGTTCAATGAACATGCTGAAGAGACAGGGGATGCCAAAGGACACTTTTTGACAGTTGTTGGAGCTTTTTGGTATGTTATTTAATGCAGAAGTCTGTTTGACATAAATTTTTTTATTTTTTGTTTATATCTTTGCTATCAGTAAGAAGACTGTAGTGCTGTTGTGTGTCTTGCTGTTTGTGTACTATGGTATCTTTATCCAGCATTTAACTTCTCAGATTTTCTGTTTCATGCTATATTAGCAGCAAAAAATTCATCTTTATGATAGTATTAGAATAATAAACACTGCAGTATTATATAAACAAAGACTGATTCTATGCTGAATTACGTCAGTAATTATGACAAGTGATAACTTCAGCAACTGAAAATAAATACGATCTGCAATTACCAATAAAAACGTCAAATCCTCCCAAATGTGCCTATGGAGCACAAAAGAATCAACTGTGAGCAGCAGAAACTAACTTGCTGGACTGTTTCTCAAAATTGTGGGCGACCTTATCCTTTAATCAAGTATTCCTTGTTTTAGGCATTTATCTCAAGGAGGGAAATGCACAGCATCAGTAAGAGTAGCCCTTCTAAACTGCATGAAAGCTCTGCTTGAGGTAATCCCAGATTTTCTGACAGTCATTAGCATACTAAATATTTACATAAGATGTACTTAAAAACAGTGTCTAAAGATCTTTTGCATATTTCAGTGTGTCTCATGTACATTTTAAATCACAATATTAATTTTCTGCAGGTTGATCCTCATTGCAAGTGGGCAATCCTTAATGTGAAAAATGAAGATCTACCTGTGAGTGATGCTTTCCCACATTTCCTTGCAGACAGTCACCATCAAGTCCGTATTCTTGCTGCAAAGTCAATTACCAGGTGATAATGTAGATATGTTTTCTGTTTTTAAGAATAATGCTTAATTTCACCTAACTAGTTGTCACTTTTGCTACTGCATAGCTGCTCTTTTCAATACTTCTGGAACTTCAATCTTGGCAGAATATAAAAGCTTACCAAGTTTGGTTGAAGTGTTCAGACTTTGTCTACATTTCAATTATTCTGTCATGTGAGAGATCTATATATAGATCTATATATAGAGAGAAACTACTGTATAAGAAAATAAAGAAAAATCTATATAAGAAAATTTTTTAAAATTATATTCAGAAAATCAGTCTTGTTGATATGTACAGTGTAGAGTAATTCTGTAGTGTTATGGTAATAATTATTGTTCTTTTTTTTTGAAGTTTGTTTCAAGATGTGAAACAGAGAGATTCTTCTGGAATGTCAAAACCTCTTCCCCTGAAGCTCCAGCAAAAGGCTTTTGAGAATGCATATCTCAGAGTTCAGGAAGGAATGAGCAATCTGGTACCAATATCTAGTCACTAGTTTTGCCTAGTTTTGATCTTTTGAATGAAATTACTTTTAACGTGATCGTGTTTAGTTTTCCGAAAACATTAATTCTTCCCACTTCTGGTAGTCTGAGCTGGTGAAACAAAGTGATAGAAAATTCCTTTCACATCCAGTCACTCACTGTTTTGCCCACATTAGAAGTTTGTAAGTTTTTTCAGTGTTTCAGACTGCTCTTATGTATCATACTACTTGTAGGTTTGATGCTCTAACGCTTAAGAATGAGAGAAAAACATAGCCTTGATAATCCAGAAAACATAGAAATTATAAATATGGGGTAACATAAATTAAATTTTGTGTTTAAATAGTATAACACCAGATTTGTAAATTTTAGAAAGATCATCACCACCGAAAGATCAGTGGTATTAGAGCAGTCATTTTCACAACACTGAGATTTGCTTAAAAATTTGAACAATTCAGAAGCGGCTTAAAGTGAAGGAAAGGTTGTACTTCAGTGCAGTAACTGGAAATACAATGGTGTGGTATGGTACCGTGGAATTTCTGTAACTATTAATTTTTCTTATAGTGTCTTTCACTTCTCTTCCTTCCTTGCTACCATGCTAAGTCATCTACTTCATCTACATTTTCCATTTTTTTCTGTCTTGCTATTAACTCTCTGCATGTCATCTCTTTGCTGCATTTTCCTGTGTTCCCTTTGCCTGCTGTCTTGTAGCCTGGGCTTGCTGCTGAGGCCTCATCTCTGTCATCTTGCGTCATCTCTCTGTACTGTCACCTCCAGCTCTTTGTCATAGTCTCATTTCTGTGTTGCTTTAGCTCCTTATTCTGTCTGCTCAGCTTGGTGGTGTCTGTTAGCTTCTCCTCTTTCATTGCAGTTTCTTGTTACTTTTATTTAAACTTGTCACTTGTCAACACCATGCCTTAACAGGGGGAAACTACATTTGAATGGTAAGGCAGTTCTTTCCTATACACATCAAGGAGTGAAAAAAGGAGGCTTGACTTGGCCAGCAGTATTTATGTCAGTGCCCTTAATTTTAAATTTTTTATGCTCATTTATTAACTGGGAAATTACTTTAACAGAATATTTTTCCAAGGTCTTCATAATTTCTTATTGAAGGTCAGGGGTGATTCAAGTCCTGAAGATCTTTTGGACAAACAGTGTAATGGAAAAGCAGTTTTGCTGATACTTATAACCATGGTTCTGTGCTGCAGTCCCGTGTGTGAAAAGCAAGCTTTGTTTGCTATATGCCAGTCTGTGAAAGAGAATGGATTAGAACCTCACCTTGTGAAAAAGGCAAGTGTAATGTTTTATTTATATTTAGGTTATAAATTAAGGTTAGGTTAAAATTGGAAGACTACAAAATATTTTTCTCAGTATTTAAATTTGTTAAATATTGTAAAGGTATGACTAATGTGGTACTTGTATAACTGAATGAATTTGTATTTATATTTAATGACTTACGTAGAAATAATGACATCATAAAAGACAATTTTAATGGTTAATATATGTTCAAAGCATAGATCTGAAATACAAATAGACTTCTATACATTGAATATTGCATATCTCATTGAAAATAATCATTCTACCCAGTGGAAGCAAGTTTTCCTATGTGGAAAATATGTAAAATAAATGCAAAGTAATTGGAAGATAGTATGTGTCTTGTGGAATTCTGTTTTGAAGTTCATTTTTTAAGCACATGTGTTCTTTTATCCTTTCTTTCTATTCACTGCCTCCTGTATTTGCACACAGTGTGCACCCTACAAAATGTATACTCGCTATCCTTTCTTAACTCGTATGGGGTAGTTGTAGTTCCTTGATTGTGTTCTTCTGAGATACGGCAATACAAATAATAAAAGAGCTTATGCAAAACAGGAGCTGAGTTGCACAAATATTCATTTAAAAGCTGGGGGGTACTCATGGAGGTGTAATATTGTGAGTTTGCCATAGTACCTTGTACTCTTTATGCTATTTTTGCAATCGTAATTTATGCATTTCAGGTTTTGAAAAAAGTATCTGACACTTTTGGCTATAAAAGTATAGAAGACTTCATGACATCACATTTAGACTATTTGGTGATGGAGTGGCTGAAAATAAATGACAGTGGATATAGCCTGTCTGCTTTTCCTTATGTTCTTCTGAACTATACTAGCCTTGAGGAGTTCTACAGGTAAGTTTGCTGTATGAAAGCATCATTTAAATTTTATTTACAATTATGACACAGGGTCTCAAATTGTTAAATGTAGTAATGCATCAGTATTTTGTTGTAAGGAGATATTTTGAGAACTTTTGAAATGTATTCCAAGTATGTGCATTCCAAGACTTTTTTTTGACATTTTGGAAATGTATTTACTGCATGTAGGTCTTGTTACAAAGTTCTGGTTCCACACCTGGTGATTAGAAGTCAGTTTGAAGATGTGAAATCACTTGCCAACAAGATTAAAAAAGACTGGAGACAAGTTCTAGCAGACTGTTTTCCAAAGTTACTTGTGAATATCCTCCCATACTTTGCCTATCAAAGCCATGGAAAGAGTGAAGTAGCAGAGCAAAGAGAAATGGCTTCTAAAGTCTACGACATGCTTAAGGATGAAAACTGCCTAGGAAAACAGGTATCTATTTAAAATGTGTAAAGTGAGATCTATGGTGTTTAACAGACCAGAAAGAAACATTTGTTATTTAAATAGTTCAAATTTATAGATACAAAATTAGTATTTTAATAAATTCAAACTAGCCAGATTTTTATCCCAAGGATTTTGAGTAGCTATTCAGTAGAATCTGTCAGGCAGGCAGTTGGCTGAAGTACAGTTTTTCTCAGAACGCAATAAAAATATTATTGTCATTCATTATACAACCCCAGGTTTCTCTGTCATATACCTGTCACGTTTTCCTCTTAAAATATTTCGTTAATGCTTTATGAGGAGCCGTCTTATTCAGAGGCAGACTCTATATTCAGAATTAGTAGTAAAATGAAACATAGTTTTTTTCTCTGTATACTGCAGGAAAGTAAATTGTTCTACCCATCACTGCCATAGAGAAGCTTAATCAGCTTAATTTATGAATAAATTTTATGTCATGGATAATGGAACAAATAGAGAATCTAGGCAAGAAAAAGTAGGCTTTCTCAGAAGCAACAGAAATGTAGAAAATTTTAACTAAAATATTTTTTTCCTATTAAAATGCTATTTTTCTTCTTGTAGCAAATTGATAATTTATCTCATAGTAACTTACCAGAGATTGTGGTTGAACTGTTGATGACCTTACATGAACCAGCTGGTACCACAGTAGAAGAAGGGGCTTACCTAAGTAAATATATAAGGTATGTATCTGTAGATTTTCTAAATGCTGAGTGTATTTGTATAGCATTGTGCATTAAAATGTGCCCTTTGGGCATAAGAAGATACCTTTATTGTAAAAATATTAACTTGAAAGAAACCAAAGCATTTCTGGGAAAATTTGCCAAAAGTTGAATGGCTGAGGATTTAAGAACTCTTTAAAGAATTTTTTTGCACTGAGTTTATTAACAGACTGTGATGTTTGCTTGTAAAGAAAACTCTTCTTTCTAGGAGGGAAATGGTAAGAGTGATGAAACTTAGATTATGCACTTTTATTACTACTAGGATGCATTTCTTTTCTTTTTGAGGTCCCAGAAAAGTTCACTACCCTGTTTTTCCTTAACCTTAATTGTTCTCACAGTAACAAAATGCGGAAGACTTATCCAGGACTTGTAATTAGATTTTTGTACAAAGTGCCTTAGATGAGACAAATGTGTTGGGTTTTAGCAATAAGATCTTTCAGAAAAAAAAATAAAAAATAGAAGAATGTTAAGAAAGTACTGTTTAGAAAGCTGCCATAGTGGGACAACAAGCAGCTGCTAAATAAGGGAGCATGTCACTTTTCTGGATGCTTTTGGTGCTTCTTACTGAAAGCAGAAAATGTATTCTAGGAACTGATGTGTTTATTCATTAAGACTTCCTGTATTAACTGCAAGGGGTTTGATTTTTGGGAAGAAAAGTATAAATCTCTTTTTTATTCATTTAGGGAACTGGATCCTGCTCCTAATCCTCCTCATTTTCCGTCTTATGTGATTAAGGCAACCTTGGACTATATTAGCAACTGTCATAAAAGCAAATTGAAAAGTATTGTAGCAGTTCTTTCTAAAAGCCCTGTAAGTGTGTAATGGTGATTTTCTTTTTCTGTAGAATGCAAAATTTCTATTATGGGATACATTTTTCGTTAGCTTAGATATTTTCATCATTTCTGTGTGAGGAAAATAAGCAACCTTAGACCCTTTTCTATTCATTTGTTTGCCTTCTGAAATGGAAGATGTCCTAAATTCAGGGACAGAGTTATATGCATTATATAATTATATTACTTAATTATTATATTTATGTGTTATACAATATGCCTTATATAATTGAGTAAATTATATAATTATATGCATTACATAATACATATAAAGTAGAGATGATTATTTTAAAAGTTTGGGGAAATGCGTGTGTACCAGACACAATTTAGAATGTGGCATATTTTGTCATGTCTGAAGAATGTTCTAAAATAATTACATTTGGGTAATTTTATCTAAATACAGCCTACCATTAAAATAGAAGTTTGTTTACTTTTACTGACAGTGTAAAATTTTATAGTCAGTGATTTTTTTTGACACGATCTTTATTTGTTGAAAACAAGTATGAAGACATAGGAAATCATACAGCCCTTGCTATAAATCATCAACATATTACTGTCTAATAAATTTATTCCTTAGAAATGTATCTGTTTAATGCTGTTCTATTGCATATGTTGTCAACAACTTACTTTGCCTACCTATAGATAATCTAAAAATAAGAAAAAAAACTTTTCTGGACCATGTTCGTCTAAATCTTTTGAGTGGAAAAGTTGATATCACTAGCCAGTGGAATAAGTTTTTTAAAATGTAACACAACCTGTCTGGTATTTTAAACTTACTTTTATTTTCAAGTGTACAGTTTTAACGGGTGCAGTCTATAGTGCTGCATCCTGTGAAATACTGCATTTTGTGTGCATAAACATTGAGTTTGAAAAAATACAGGTTGAATCTTTACCTGATGTTTTAATGGTGTTTACTTGATGTTTCTCCGGTTGGTAAAACTTGCCATAACTGTTTGGCTTTCTGAAAAATGTGCGTAACATTTTTCATGCGGGTGGGAATAAAAAAAGAAAATGAGGAATTATGTGGCTTATAGTCCTGTTTGGAGAATTGGTTTCTCTCTAGGTATTTTGTTTGTTTAAAGCAATAAAAAATAATTAAGTTTGTTTGCCCATGTTAGGTTTTAAGTTTTTTAAGTTTTTTCTTGATATCTGTATTGACCTTATGAATAATTTTTTTACTCCTATTTTATTAATTTTTAGGATTCATTCCAGAAAATCCTTCTAGCTCTTTGTAAGAATGCATCAGATACAAAAAACATTTATAAGAAACACAGAGTTCTTCTAATTTATCACTTGTTTGTTGGTCTGTTACTTAAAGAGATCAAAGATGGTTTAGGAGGAGCCTGGGCTTTTGTCCTCCGAGATGTAATTTACACTCTGATTCACCACATTAATAGCAGGTAAACAAAGTGATGGTCTCTACTTCTTCCTGTCTGTGCTCCCTTGCTCCCATAACCTTACATTTTGATATTGCTAGCAGATGTTAATTAATCTGTAAAATTAATTGGCATTTGCTGAGATTAAAAATTAAATTGCCATGCTTTTATAATTTCAGAATTTAAACATAGAACGCTTACTAAAATATGGAATGTTCTGTGCTAGCCTTGTATTTAGATGTTTGGTACAGTGCAAGTTTTGTACCTGTAATAGGCTATCAAATTGTAGCAATAAACAGTGTTGGGAGATTTTGATGACAGGGTGTTTAGGAATTAAAAGCATGTGGAAGAAAAATTCAAAGTGTGGAGTTAAGTGCAAAGTAAGCACACATCAAATAAAATGTGCTTGTTGAGTTAATAAGTGTTGATATTTGCATTCTCACTAGTAAGTACCTAGTGAGAATTGTTATCTTGGGAAAGTGGTTGGACATAAGGGAAAGTATTTTCACAGTGAGAATAGTCAAATTGTGAAGCAGGTTTCTCTGGGAAGCTATTGGTTCTACATCGAAGGAACATGTCAGAAATTCAGCTCAACAAAACCCTGGGAACCTGATCTGAATTTCAAGCTGAACCTACTTCAGGGATGAAGCTGGACTAGATAATCTCCAGGTGTCCTTTATAACCTAATTTTTTTGTTTTTTTTAAGCTAACAGTTTAGATAGAGGAAGATCCAGAGAGCATGTTTTCCACTTTGTTCTGCTTCTGTCAAGATTGTCCTGGCAAATAATAATCTAAAAACCTTTTTTTTTTGGTTTTTTTCCTCTTTGATATATATTTTTCTACAAGATTTTATTCTATTTTTAAAAGTGACCAGGCAAATTCAGTGTGTTTTAGTTTTTCTGTGTTTCCTGAGCTGTCTTTAGAGCTGACTGATAGAGTTGCTACATTTTAAAGTTTAAATGAGTTCCTCCTGATTTTATCTTTTCCCTTATTATTCCCTGTTGTATAAAGTGTTGATACTTGAGACAGTGACCATTTGTATTTGTTCAATTTCACTTTGTTTCCTGTGACAGACCCCCAGTAATCAGAGACATATCCCTGCGCAGCTTTTCGCTCTGCTGTGATCTTCTGCATCATGTTTGCCACACAGCAGTTAGGTGTTGCAGTGATGCTCTGGAGACCCACCTTCATGTTATTGTAGGAACCCTAATACCTCTTGCCATGGACCGGTCTCAAATTCAGGACCAGGTAGTTTGTGTTGCTGTTTCTTCCTTATCTCTTACCTTTGCAGTTCATGTTTACTGTTGTTAAGGCTCTGTCTGTACTCATGTTCAGTTTTAATTCCTTTTTCCTATGCTTTGGAGATTTATATAAAACTTCTTTTTGGGCTGTAATACTATGCCTTTAATTTTTTAAAATAAAAGCAGCTTTACTTTTGGTACTGATATTTTGCCAAATAGTACACTGAGTAATTAAGCAATTCCTTAAAAAACTCTGTGGATGATTTCATGGGAAATATGATGATCTTTGGTACAAGAAGTTCTCTAAAGGACAAAGAGGAAATGTGTGCAGAGAATAGATTTCAGTAGATCAGCTATTTTTTTAACAAATGATCATTAAAAATAAATGTAGCACGTAGGCCTTAAAGGGAAACAAAGCAGTTTCTATTGTGTGATAATCATCATTTTCCTTCTGGTGTTGCTTTTTATGCACATTATGCTGGGAGGGAAAATATAAGAAGATTCAGAGACTTACAATTAGTAGCTGAAGGTGAGAAGAGTGTGCCTGTTGCACTTCAGTCCTCATGTTGCCTTCTGACTTAATCTGATTCCACTGTACCACATGCATCTTCATGGTTGTACTGTAGCCGTACACTGTCCTCCTCCTTGTACTTCCAGTTCAGCTGGAGGGCTGTGCTGATCCAACTGCAAATAACCTGGCAATTTTGTTTCACAGCTTAATGATTGTGATCAGATTACAGTATGTCTGTGTAAACAGTTGCACATGCACATCTGCAAAGGCAACTTGTCAGGGCATCCCTGGGCAGGAACACAAAGTGGGGAGGACAGGAATTTCTCTGAATTGGAGCTGATGTCAAATACAAAACCTTCTCATATGATACTCCTGCAGGGATGCCTACCCTCTAGTGATTGCTTTTCAGTTTCTTCTTTTTATTTTTCTTCTAGCATTGAATGAAGGCTAGTTAATAAGCAGCAGGTAAATACAAGTCTTCAAATAAAACCCTCATCATTTAGATTTCAAACTCCACAAATCTGCTTGGATTGAATATCCAGTTGCATTGATTTTTAAGTAAAGCATAAAAGCAGTGTTTTTCCAAAGAAAGTACGATACCTCTTTGACAAGCATTTATTCACGTTGTAGATATGTTGTTATACAAATTCTGCCAGAGTTCAGTGATTTGGGTGGTAAGTTATGACATATAGGCATTTGTCTAAATTTCAAATTACCAGCACTTTAGTGAGAATAGTAAAGTCCTAGTAACACCAGAACTGCTTGGGTGCAGTGTGTTGTTAAATCATTGTGAATATCATAGAGATCATATTGGCCAGCATTTGCAATCAGCTTCATCAAAATACAGGATAAAACTGCAGGGTGTGATAGTAAAAGCTTTGATTTCTGTTTGGGAGGAGGAAGAGCAAAAATGCCCTACCATTTTAGAATATATCTGTGATTTTCCCGAGCCTCTAAACATCTTACAACTTTTAACAGTGTAAATAAATTATCTTACCAGCTTAATGGAACTTAGAGAAATACAAATGTTAGAACCTGAATAAGAAATATGGCTCAGAAATTTTCCTCTGTCTTTTTTTTGGTTTTCATGTACTTTTAATGTTCAGGTCCTAGGCTTGTTGAAGTTCCTGGTGATAGATAATAAGGATAATGAAAGTCTGTACCAAGCAATCAAATGCTTAGATCCTTTTCCTGAATATCCAGCTTTTAAGGATTTACGAGCAACTCAACAGAAAATAAAATACAGTAAAGGACCATATTCTCTTTTGGAGGTAATTACATTTTAAAATACATCTCGCAATACAGTGTTTTTTGTAATGCAAACTTTCCACAGAAAAAGGATTTTCTAACTATAGTTTAAGTTTAAATTAGACATGTGGATTAATTTTATTGCTGGTGTCAGCCACTGAGATACTTGTATGTCTCCATTTTTACTTTGCATCCACATTGTGAACTGCTGAGAGCCACTTTTTTACCTGAAGCCTTTATTTGTATGCTCTATGTGCTTAATATAGTATTGTTTTGCAGGAAGTTAATCACTTTCTCTCAGTCGGGGTTTGTGATTCACTGCCCTCAACACGGCTTGAAGGACTCTATGATTTACGCAAAAAGTTGGAACAGTATAAAGATCAGATGAAGGATCTCCTGAAAACTTTCCAGGGTACTTATATCTGATTATGTGCTTTATTTCTTTTCTGCCTGGTTTTATAGGTGTTTAGTGATGTATTCTAATTTGATCCTGAATGTTTTATTTTTTGTCTTGGTTTTTATACGTTTAACAATGTGATCATATTACAGTTTCACACACAGAGTATAATGACATTTATGATGCATGCGACAGCAGAACTAGCTTTAGCGAAGTGCATTATGAATAGCAGCTGAGGTGTTACGTGGCAGAGAGGATGAAATACCCTTCAAGCTTTTGGCATGGGGCATGTGTGATTGTGAGTGACCAGGATAATGTAGAAGTATATTGATTTATGGTTGATTCATAAGTTTTCTTGTATATGAATCTCCCTACTCTTTTAAATGTAATGAAGCTTCATTTTGTTAAAGGCACATTAGAAAGTAAAACTCTCATACGAAATGTTAGGATTTAGTTTAGTTGAATTTTGACACATGCCAGGATTGTGTTTTAGCCCTCGGTTCAGACCCGGTTCCTTCCTATTTTGGTTTTCAGATAATTGTGCCAGACCATTTTGCTTTTCTCCTCTACATCAAGTTTTCATCAGCTTGTGTGCATGATGGGAAGATGAAAAAAAGCTGATGTAATTAATTGTAAATAAGTGCAAAGTAAAATTTGGGGAAGAATTGTAGTGTTGTAAGGCCATGGTGCAAGTGCATTTTGGCCCCCACATCCTCTATATCATTTACAATTTCAGTTTCCAAACTCTGTTTGAACAGAGTTAGTGAAAGGGCAACAAGCATGTGTGGAACAGCTTCCATCAGAGGTGAGCCTTGTGAGACTGAAAGAGATTGAATAGGAATAGAGAGAGGTGTATGAACTGGTGAATGGAATGATGGAGGGGAGTACTTAACCACTTTTATCACAGTGCAAGAATTAAATCCCAGAATTAAATCCTAGATTAAATTATCTGGGAGTGGTTATACAAGAAAAACCATGTAATTTTTTCAAAATATATTCACCATGGAACTTACTACTACTTACTGTGGAGATTAACAGCATAACTGACCTTAAAAGGAGTTGGACATATTTTATAGATTATTAGGTACGAAGATGTGCTCAGGCAAAACCTGAGAAGAAGTACTTACTCTTGCTTTGCTGGAGATGGGCTGGCAAGCTTGATTGGCCTGTTGGCTTGCTTTTGCCATGTAATAAAATTCTATTGACCACTTAAAAATATATATATTTATTTTTATAACGATGCCAACAAGTATAAAATTCAATTCCAGCTTTGCATTCCAGTCAGTACTATTTTAAAAAGTACTGCTTTCTTGGTGTTTTTTTCTTCCTTACACAGACAAATTATCATATTTTTTCCTAGACCATTTTGTATGGAATGTTTATTTTAAAAAAAGACCTCAGGCAGGGAGCAAATATGTAAGTGCATACCCACCTTAAAAGTTTATAATTTGGCAATGCTAATTTGGCAGTTGAAAGCTAATCAAATTCTGAGAAAGTGCTGGCAGAAAGCCTAATTTTGAGGTATTTCTTGGATTCAGATTTAGAATAGGGTGATGACATTAGCTTAAGGGCTGTCAGTGGAGCCACACAGTATGACTTCACTGGTTCAAATAGTATTCTTACACCAACTTATGCTAATATTTCATGTATTTAATTACCATTTTTGCATCAAAACCCTGAAAATAATAGCATATGTGCATTCTAGTTTGGGGATTCTTCGCCTTATTCAAATGCACAGACATTTTTCCAAGCCATGATAAATAAGAAAAGTTTGTAATTTTGTTGATGTACAGTTTAATACCAACTTGACTCAGCATTAATAATACATATTGACATTTGTAGTTAAAAGACACTGAAGCAATATTTTCTTCTGATAACTTCACATTACAGATATACTGACATGTTTGGCATCTGTTTTTCTTTCTGAATGATAGAAAAGCCAGAAGACTCTGTAGTAGTGAAATTGGTGGTGAACTTACTGCAGCTGTCCAAGATGGCAGTTAACCATACAGGAGAAAAAGCAGTGCTGGGTAAGTTAATTAGTCCCACGGGCAAATTAGGACTGTCATTGCAAACACCAGACTGAAACTGTTCTCAGTGTTACTTCCCACTGTTTCTCCCAATTCAACACACCTGCAGAGTAGGAAGGAAAGAGCAGGGAAATAGATTTTGTTTTCTTTCTGATTAACATTTAACATCCCTTTTTCAAAATTACCTTCAAGGTCAGCTTTGTTTTGTTTTATTTTATTTTTTTCAGTAGTTGTGTGTTTTGATAAAATATTTGGTCTGGAAAGCAAACGAGGGACACATTAATACACATTTTTAAAGTGTATTTAAAGTAAAATGTAGATTAATTCTTACTGACTTTGCAGTCTATTGTTTGGGTTTACACAGGCTACTGTTCGTATTTACCATACCTTTTAAGGATTGAAAGTGAGTGATTCTGACCTTTTGCATTCACCAGTTTCTGGCAAGCAAACATAAAATACGTATATCATACAAGCTGGAAAATCCAGAGCCATCGGCACTCCTAGAAAATTGAGTTAAAAAGCACAGCTGTAATATTTATGAGTCTTAAGCTCCTATAAATATTTGCTGCTTTTTACCCCATAACACTGTCAGTCCTAAAAGTAGGGTGAGACCTTGTTTTAGTGTGCATAAGACTCTAAAAAGACTATAACATGACGTGCATTTGCAGAGGCTGTTGGAAGTTGCTTGGGAGAAATAGGCCCCATGGATTTCTCTACCATAGCTCTGCAGCGTGCTGAAAATGCACTGGATTCTAGAGCAGCGGATTTACTTGAAGATAGAAAACTTCAGTGCGTCTTCATAATGTTAATTCAAATAAATACTGCTTTAACAGATAACTGGTGAGTATACTTATTTTATTTCATTAGCTCAAAGCATAATAGGAGCCATTAAGCTGTACGTTGTTTGGATCACCTCAAAGTAACTCTCTGAAAGTGTTCTTAACACCTGTTGGTGTCCAACCATGTGCTTCTCCAAGGCTTAGACTATTTACCCAGTCAGCCTTAGATGTTTCCTAGAAATTGTGTAGTAGGGTGCAAGCCAGAGAGTCTCCTCTGTGCTGTAGAGGATAGCAGTGCTGTGGAGTAAATACTCAGGCTTTGTTTTGTAATAAAATATGCAATGGCATATTCCTCCTCCAAAAATTTCTGATTTGGCACACACATAGATTGTGGAATTATTTGTCTTGTGTATTTATAAAGGTTGATTTTGAAAATCAGAAACCTGAATTAAATAAGTAGTAATGATGTTGTGTATGTTATTTTTTTAGTATTGATGTTAGAGCTGCTGCTGTTTCCTGTTTGAAAAACATATTAGCCACCAAGTCTGGCAATGAATTTTGGGAAGTTTATAAAAGTAAAGCTGATCCCATGTTAATCTATCTACAGCCTTTCAGGACATCTAGGAAAAAGGTACTTCGGATACACCATACATACATGGCATATGGGGTAGAGAAAAAATAAATACATGTCTTTTTTAAAAAGTGAATTTGAAAAAACATTTGAGATAGACTTTGATAAATGCCAAATTTGGTGTCAATATAATTGCAAATCTGATTGCTTTTGTACATCTGTTTCTCCTTCCTGTTTTACCAGTTGTAGCTTTCCCTTCACATAGGAAATTAGTAATTTGACATTAGAAATCTGTATGCTTTCATTTAGCCTGACAATTTTTGATTACTGATCGATAATGTAATACATTTTTCTCAGGACTCAAGTGTTATTTGGTGCAAAAAATGGTGGAAAATAAGTCAGAAGAAAGAGCATAATTAGCAATAAATCAGATATTTCCTAGTTTTCAGTCTTTTTATTTATAAATTAAATGTGATGCCTAATGTGACCTTGTTGATGTTACCAGTAAAATTTTAATACTTTCAAATTTCCTTGGAAAACTTTACATTTGCATGAACAAAATTGCTTCAATTGACGAACAATATCAACAGTGAATATGTTTTAATGTGTGCATTGCAGTGTGGCTTTTTAAAATGCTGTAGAATTTTTTTTTATGTTTGCAATATGTGTATTTTCGTTCCAGTTTCTTGTAGTATCTGCTAATGATACAGAGGCTTCCTTGGAGAGGTTGGATGACACGAGCCTGTGGATTCCTCTGGGAGAAAGTCATGAGACCTGGATCAAGCACCTGACTAGTTCAGTATTGGACAGTGGAGGTGTAAAAAATGAAGTTCTCCAGTTAATGAAGCCCCTGTGTGAGGTGAGCTAAATCATACCTACGTACATGTATGTGTGCTGTGATGGACAAAAAATATGGTTACTCTTGATAGCAAGTAGTAATTTCAGCTGCTAAATAATTCAGGACCTTTGTAATTATATATTGCAGGTATTCATAAAATACACTCTCAAAATACAGGATTTGAGAGAGAATTGCAAACATAGGTGAACTTTATATGGCTACCTTAACTGAATGCCAGCATAGCCTTTTAGAGTAGTTTGTGTGTTCTTTCTCATCATTGTATGTTTGTTTTAGTAATTGTCTGTTCGGTTGTAACTCAGAAAGACAGCCAAAAATCATTTCTTTCTTAGCAGCTGCTGTGCATTATTGTTTTTTAGGTGAAAACAGACTTGTGTCAAACTTTGCTTCCATACCTGATTCATGATATCCTTCTTCACGACTCAGATGAATCTTGGAGAAATCTTCTGTCGCTTCATATCCAGAAGTTTTTTACAGCCTGTTGCAAATTTGCCTCATCTAGTAGATCAACCCCAAATTCTGATCCAGGTAATACCATAATATTTTTATTTCAGCTAGAAGAGGGATTCTGGTTGTGAAAAATCTATCTTCTGATATCATATATGTGATGTGCACTTGTAGGCAGGCAGAATTTAGAAGCTTCTGCCCAACTGATCTTTCTCAATGGAGATACCAGTGATTTTGAAGCTGTTCATTGGCAGCACCCAAGAAGTTTCTTCTGTCTAACTTCTATTCTTATTCACAACTGGATAATGTTTAGTACTTGCTGAATTTAGATGTTTTGTGTGCTGCAAGACTGAGTCATGGACTGTCTTTTAAAATGACTGGCAGTTAAATTCCTCTCTTACTCAAACGAGCAATAAAAAGCAGTTTTCACATGGATTTTTCCTCTTGGAGAGGACCAACCCTTGCTTTAACTACCGCCTAGTGTTGATAATTGTCCTCCTATGCATTCAGAATCCCTGTTGAATTCCAGCAGAGTAAAAGGAACTTGTAACCAAAAGAACTGCAGCAGAGTATGAGAAAGTCATACTGGTTTGTTGGGGTTTTTTTTGTACAGTAGCTGCTGTGCTATGTCTTCCAACTCCCTTCTTCAGTGGCAAATCACCAAAGGAATGAGTTTGTACAAGGTCTTGCAACCTCTTTACAGACAAGTCATGCAAGCTTCAGGTTGACAGAGAGGAAAAGGAATCCTTAATATTGCAGTATTTACTAAGAGTGATATAAATAAGCCTAATAATACTGGATGTATTTTGAGGTATGTTTTATGGATGCTGACCAGCCTGGACTGAAAGACTGGAACAGTGTTATTTCATGTTTTTTAATTCAGGTGGCAAACTGTTTCTTTGATTTGGATATTTACATAATTGTCTCACTTTGTAAGACAGAGAAGGATTAACAGTTTCATATTTCCTCCCTGTAAGCACCCAAGGAAAATACTTCACAAATTTATGCTTGGATGTACAGAGCGACCCAAAACATTCTAAGAGAAATATTAAGGGATTTTTCCAAATTTTATAAACTTGCAGTTAGTTCAATGATACCAGTGAGCAAATGATGGAGGCTCCTTCAAACATTGTGATTCACAGAATCACAATCATTGAGTTTGGATTGACTCTGAGCTTATTGAGTCCAACCTGTGGCTGAACACCACCATGTCAACTAGGCCATGGCACTGAGAGCCACGTCCAGTCTTTCCTTAAACACCTCCAGGGATGGTGACTCCACCACCTCCCCGAGCAGCCCATTCCAGTGGCATAGAAAAGGATTCTATGCAAGGGATCTGACTGAGGAAATAAATGAAAAAGACAAGACAGACATATCGAAGCTTTAAGTGGAGTTCTCAAGGGGAAAAACTGTCCTGGTACCAGAAAAAAACCAAACATGAAGTAGCACACAGCTCATTGTATGCATGATTGTTTACAGATAAACAGGAGGTGCAATAGCCAACAGAGCAAAGACATGTTAATTCCAAAATTGGCGTGATAGAACATCAGTATTCAAAGCAAAAATTTTAATCATCTGGTAGCTACCAGTTTCTTCAAAAAGAAACTGTTACCTCCTCTACGAGTAGAAAACTCTTCCTAGAAAATCTGGATAAATTTCATTCCAATCCATTAGGTTCCAAACTGGAAAACAAGGCAGTTAGATGTGGGAGAGTTAAATGCTTCTGAACATGTTCAGTTTTGTTTGTCAGAACAGACAAAATGCCCAGATACATTTTTAATGTCGCTTTTGCTTTCTTTAGGGGAAATTCCTACTTCTGCATCTTACTGTAATGTAGTAGTAATCAAACCTTTGCTTGTGTGCTCCTATTTCTTGCATCTTGTAAGTGATAATTCAAAAATGACCAGAGGAATGAAGAAATTATTAACCCAATCAACAGAACACAACCTGTAGCCATCCGATTTTTTTTTTTTTTTTTCAATCCAGAAGTAACATCTGGAAACATATATTTGTTAAAAGTGTGTGCCAGTATGTGGAAAGTAGGGGTTTTTGTGTAACCATACACATTCTAGAATCTGCAATAAAGTAATCTAATAGTAAGTATTTCTGTGACTTTGCAATGACTTTATATGGCAGAAGCCTAGTGAAAGAGGTCTGTTACAGAGCTTTTTACAATGATGTTAGTTCATCTCTGAATTCTGTAAGAAGAAATAGAATCTACAAAGTAATAATACAAAGATAATTTCTTAAAATTATGGTATAAACCACTATAGTGCCACTAACATCATGTAAGAAGAAATACATTTTGTGACAATCTATTAATTTAATTTTGGTGCAATTCAAAAAATTTTTTGTTATTTTCTTGACTACATAATAGACCTTTTTATTTTGTAAATGCATATGTTATAACAAAGGTTCATTATATTCTTTCCTTTGAAATATACATCCCAGAGCAAGAAACCCATAATTTTAGAAGTTTGGATAAAGTATCTCGAAGAGCCATGCTTGCTGTTGTTGATTACTTGAGAAGACAAAAGAGGTGAATTTCAAGCTTCTCAAAATGTTGCCGCAATTTAATTGTGACTGTTCAAAGATCTGTTGATGCTCTAGATTAAAAAAAAAGAACATGGTAGAGAGCATGTTGGTTAAAAGAAAAGTTATAGTAGTGACCTTGCATTTGTTACAGAAGTAATATGTGTACCCTTAAAGTGTTCTAACTCTGCTGAAGGAGTTTTCTAAAAACTTTCTGTCTGATAAACTTCTTGTGGTATGAGCTTGCCAGGGGCTAAGATAAAATTAGCTTTTGGAAAGCTTTATAGTTAATATTGGATATATTTTGTTTAGTATTAGCGAAAAGGTCTGTTACAGCAGTATTAAAGTCTTTATTTAATCAGATCTGTTTCAGGTACAGTTTTTGACGACAGCTTCTGGCTAGATCTGAATTATCTGGAGGTTGCTATAGCAGCGCAGTCTTGTGCTGCTCACTTCACAGCCTTGCTCTACGCAGAAATCTACGCAGACAAGATAAACAGGGACAAGCAGCAAGAAAGGTAGAAGGAATGCTGTTTCTTGACATTTCTGGTAAAACCTGTCATGTTTTGTGTGTCCCAGCAGTGTTTTGTTATGTGAAAGGTCAAGGAAGCTTTAAAAATATTCCATAGGTAAGTATATGGACATGGAAGATATTTCTGCCAGTCCTTGAATGTGATCCAAGCCTCAAAATAGTAAACTTGTAATCAGAAACTTGTAATCAGAAACTTTTCTTAGTGTTGTTGGTTAAATTACAGCCAGAAGTTAATCAAGAGGAGAAAGAAAACCTCAGAGTGATAACCAGAATTATGTGTGAATAGAGCTAAATGATCCTTATACAGCTTTCTTCTATAATAGACAATTATCTTTGTTTTCTGGTCTAGCAAAATCAAAATGTGGTACTAGTTTAGGTTTTGTGACAAAGCACTGTAAAGTAGTGAAAATATAATGAAAATTTGGTTGTAAGCATATACATTAACTAATTACTTTTATTCTTTCACAGAAGAAAGAACACTTCAGGCATTCAGAAAAGCAATTTCATTTAATAAAAGATTTGAAATTACAAGGGCTTGGGGGGAAGGGTTGTTTCTCTGAAAAAATACCTTGGTGTTAAAATCCCTTGCTGTTAATATTCCCAGCTCAACTGATAACGTCTTCATTCTGAAGGTGACCCATACTGAATAACCTGGGGATATTACAGGCACAGTCTTGTATTTATTGTTTATGCCCCTTATTTATAAAGTGTTGTACCAGAATTTCTTTAGTTCTCTATATGGAATTTCTTTTACTTTACTGGTTGAAACATTTCTTTTAGATCTTCTTTTAAAGCAGCTAAGAGTTTGACATTTGAAGACGAAAGTCAAAGAACACCTATTACTACTTTGAATGAAAAAAGTAAAGAAGAAACTGGCTTAAGTTTACAGGTACTTGTGTGCGCTTCATAATCTGAATGCAAACCTTCTTGTCTAATTACAATTAACAGTAGGTTTCATCTGAGCAGAAGATAGATCTAATAGATTTCAAAAAATGTGTTTTAAAGTTCTCCTCATGCTTTAATTCAAAGTGAACTGAATCGCCTTCCAGTCAAACTAAATTGAGTATTTGTTTACGTCAAACACTAACTAACTGGCAAGTTTTAAATCACAGCAAAGCAGACTTTGTTTCCTGAAAGAGCTGATCTCAGAGTGGTAGCCAGCCAAATATTTTTCAGTTTATTTTGTCACAGGTATGTTCATTAAAAATCAGCAAGTGGTGTAGGAGTTGCAATAATCAAAACCAAAGTAGTTATATCTCCCACGAGGTTGTTTGATATATCAGATCTGATCCAGTAGCCTTGTCGTAAGTTATTTCTTTCCATAGTTCATTGTTCCAGAACTGTGACTGTATAATTTTTAAGATGTATTCCTTAGCTGGTATGTCTAATGCTCATTCAGTGCTACTGCCTTTTGCAACTAGTCCACCTAAGGCCCAGTTCTGAATCTTTTTTTAAAATAAATTAGCAGAGAAGGTAGGTAGTCCTGAAGAGTTTTGCTACACTGCATAACTTTTTTCTCCCGTCATGACAGCAGGCTCAGATACTACATAAAGGAAAATTAAGCAATGATGTTACATGTAAAAACATTTATGAAATTATATATGTAGAGCTAACTTGAACTGGTTCCAAAAAAGGTAATTCTTTGTTTTGTTGTGCATGTTCTAGGATCTTCTCATGGACATCTATAGAAGCATCGGAGAACCTGACAGTCTTTATGGCTGTGGTGGAGGAAGAATGTTACAGCCATTAGCACGGTATAATTTATTCAAGAGTTCTCTAAAGTCATTGCTTTCATTTACTAGTAAGGAACTTAAATTGAAAACTTCTTTTTCACTTACAACAGGATAAGAACATATGAGCATGAAGCAGTATGGGAGAAAGCCCTTGTAACATACGACCTTGAGACAAGCCTCTCTCCATCTACTCGCCAAGCAGGAATAATAGAGGTAATCTTATTTTATAAGAGGAAATTAATGTAGGAATTGTTAGTCATCATACTGAGTCATTTGTAGTGAGTTCAAAATTGTTTTAGGACTGAAAGTGATCTCTGTTCATTAAGTCTACCCCATTGTCATAGGCATCCAAACTGTGTAATGTAAGACAACACAATACTGCTTCTGAAAATGTTAAGGTTCCTAGGCCTCACACATAATGCCCATTATGGGTAATGAATTTTGTGAAATAATTAAAAATAAGTATATTTAATATTTTTCCAGATTTTGGCCAGCTCCTAAAATAACAGGATATAGAAAGTAATGTAATTGGTTAGTTTTGCTATTTCGTTCTTTAAACCTCTCCATTATGGCAACTGTCATCCTGAAACCATGGGTTTTCTGATACAATGGATAAAAAGAATTTATGTTATTTTGAACCCTTAAAATACACGGCTTTTTTTTAGCCCAAAAATGTTTATACCAGTCTTATAATAAAGTAGCACAGCTATATATGTATTTCCCTTCATCCCTTCATTTAATTTTCCTATGGTACTTTCATTTTCTTACCACAAATTATTTAGTATCACTGTTAAAATTCCATTGCATTTGTTCTTCATAGTGGCTTCACACGTAATCTGATTAATTGGTCACAATTATAAAGACATTATGATCTACAAACAGATAGGAGTTGTAGAAAAACTTTTCAAATCCTCATCAGGAGAAACTGTTCATTAAGAAGTAAAATTTGTTTTGATTTGCTAACCAGAAATGAGGGAATGGAGAAATGTGAGCTGATAGTTAGTTTGAAGCACAGTGTGAAAATTTATTTCAAAGAATGCCAGCCACAGTAGTAATAAAACCATTTTCCTGGAGTTTAAACTACCAATAGTGTGATTGGTAGTCTTATTAAAAAGCTATCATCTTATATAGTGTAGAGTTTAGAAATAGTTATGGTTCTGTCTTTCCTGCAAAAAGGGTTCTTTGTTTCCAAAATAAAACAAAGACCTTAAAAAAATACCAGTTCAGTTTAATAAAGGAAGAAAATCAGTTTTGAGTAATTTTTTTAATTCCAGGCATTGCAGAATTTTGGGCTTTGCCACACTCTTTCCATGTACTTAAAAGGCCTGGAACATGAAAACACTGAGTGGTGTGCAGAACTCCAGGAAATACGCTACCAAGCAGCATGGAGGAATATGCAGTGGAGCCACATCTCTTCTGTCAGGTAAACCACCTTAACTTTTTGCTAGTTCTTTAACACAAAGGCAATGGTGTCAGATCCAAACAAAAAAAGACAAGATTAGAGTATAGTTTCTGTGAAGCAGGTCACCTAATTTGTGTTAATCACTGAATTGAAAAGCAGTGTTTTTTACTTAGACTTGTCTGGTTTGAATGCACATCACTTTTCGTTTTCCTGGGAAACTGTACACAGGCGGTGATTATTTTGGTTGTTCGTAACTCTAAACTGAATTTTTCCATTTTTGACTCATACAGTAGATATATCTTAAGTACAAGTGAGGGATAGATAGTTTTTAATGTTTAATTAATAAGAAAACGGGGAAAATATTGCTCAGAAGACACAAGAGTTTATCTTTTCTCGGATAAGCCCACACCATGATTCATGTGATTCATGGCTACCCCCTCATAAGGAGTAATGTCCTGAAGAGAGGATACTGCTGGATGCCTAGTAGCAGTTGTTTGATATGATTGACCAGGATCTAGTGTGAACTCTGTCCCTTCTTAGTGCAGCTGCATCATCTCACATTTTAGGAGAAGTACAGAATAGACGCACTATATTTTGGCAAAAGAAAACAAAGTTATATGATGGGGTCTTCAGTAGCTCTTCCTACATCAATTTTTAGTAGTCAGGAGAATGGAGGATTTTTCCCCTAAGACTCTTACAGTGGGATGGGTCTGGGGAACAGACTCTGGGTGTGTTCTTTCTTTTCTCCTTCACTGTCTCAAGATCATAATTTAGACACACCTGGAGGACTTCGCAAACAGCCTGTTGAAGGGCACATGCCATGCCATGATCAGAACAAACTTTGTATAGGTGAGCTAGAACAAGATTCAGGACTCAAGAACAGCTTGAATTTTTAAAATACTAAATTAATGTAAAATGTAAAGGGTTGCATGATTATTTTTATCATGCAAAACAGCAATCTATCCAACTGCAGAAAATATACAACTAAAAACGTTTGTCACAAATACAAAACTTACCTCTTTGTAGAGAAATACAGTTTTCATTTTATTCTATGTTACTTTTGTTGTTTTTTAGAGATGAAACAGGAAGTCCAGGGTACCATGAATCATTGTATGATGCTCTTCAGTCTTTACGAGATAAGGAATTCTCTGCTTTCCATGACAGTCTTAAAAATGCCAGGTAACAAATTGTGTGCAAATATTGTGATGTTAGAGAGAGAGATGGAGGGAATGTATGTGTTTGTAGTCACAGGTTATGTATGAGAGTATCATGGGGTTTTATAGGCTCAAATAAAGACTCATGCATAGAATAAAATTAGTACTTCCAGACTGCAGCTCTAAGTTTTTTAACTTCAATTTGTTATATGCGCATATATAATTTCTGTGCTAATTGAATGTACATTTCCCGTAGTATACATCCCTTACTTTGTGGTTCTCTTAAGTGGATTCCAGTCCTGAGTGCTCTTCTTTAGCTGAGCTATCACATAGGCTTTGGAGTTTCTGCGTGCTTACTGTGTTTTCATTTATTGACAAACTTAATTTTTTTGAATTTTAATGGTAGTACAAATAACTGCAGACTGAAAAGTTTTGCTGTTTAATTTGCTGTTCTAGTCACTGTATGAAAACTATGTTATGAATATTTGGAATTATTAAATAATCTACTATTTTTCTGTTAAATCCACAGAGTGAATGAAGTGGAAGAGCTGTGCAAGGGCAGTCTTGAGTCTGTTTATTCATTGTATCCAGCCCTTTGCAGACTGCAGCTAATTGGAGAGTTGGAAAATGCAGGTCTGCTGTTCTCCAGGTGATTTCTTAAGATTGTTTCACACCACTTTCTCAGTTTTCAGAATTTTTAGTAAAGAAGCATAGCACAAAAATTACCTCAACTGATTTTACCCATCAACATCTCAAACTTAATGTTAAAAATTACAAGGATTTTAGCTTCACTATGTGAAGACAATTTTAGATTCTCTTTATTTCCAGACTGGATTTATTCACAGTCTAGTTTGTATTGTTTGATATCATGCCAATATTGTGTTTTAAATAATTGGTTTTTTTCCTTTGTATTGCATACCCTAGTACTCCAAGGTAGCAGTCTTATCTCCTAGCTTCTGGCTTACTCAAGTAACCGAGTCATCCTCTTCTAGTTGCTTTTCTAAAAAATGTTTGCCATTTTCTTAATGATATCCATAGCTTTACTGAAAGCTGTTTCAGTTTGAATCATTTCCTTCATGGACCTCTATTACCATCAATATTCTTCCTAAATTCTTAAGATTGCTTTTTAATCACAGGAAAATATTTATCTCTGTAGTGCTATTAACAGTGAATTTTCTCTGCTATAGTTCTATCAGTTTGGTAGCTAATAGTCACCCTACAGTCTTTTAAACAGCCCTCTGTTTGAGTGTGATTCCCTTTGCTGATGCACCTTTAACACAAGTTTTTGATGCTTAATCCAGAATGTTTACAGAGGAGTAGTTCACTTGAGTGTTGTACTTCATGTTTGTTAAAACTGGAAGGCTGCCGGTTAAGTCTGCATATAGTAACCATTGTAGGGTTAAATGGACTATTTCTTGGTTTTGAAGTGTATGTTTTGAACTTTCTCAGCATTTTTCTTTTTACTCATCTTGCTTTTCATTAATATTTAGTGAGAATTAATATCAAGTCTATTTTCTTCTGTTAACAATTGCAGATCTTTTACTACTCAACAACTGAATGACGTTTATTTGAAATGGCAGAGACAGACCCAGCTTCTCAAAGACAGTGACTTCCATTTCCAGGAACCTATTATGACTCTGCGCACTGTAATTTTGGAAATCTTGCTTGAAAAGGAGAGTGAAAACACCAAAAGAGAATGTATTAAAGACCTCCTGACCAAACATCTAGTGGAGCTCTCTAGATTGTCAAGAACTGCTAAAAATACACAGGTAACAAATTCCAGGAAAAATCAGGAACAGATCTTTCAGTTTTTTTAGTTTATAAAAGAACTTCATTTTTTAACAGTACTAATGATTAACTGTATTCTAAGTTTATTCAATGAATCAATTAACCTGAGACTTAAATGATGTACAATTTAATAATAAATTGTATTTATGGCCATGTTTTTTGAATTTTGTTCATAAGTGTAAGCCCCCGTATGAGGTAGATAATATAAAAATGACATTTTTAATGACGAATGCTCTTCTAGGGATTCATTTCATTTTGGTGCAGTTTTGTATATCCAGCTTTCACTTGCATCATATTGTCATAGTGTTACAGAGTAAAACTGCAGAGATAACTTCATTGCATCTCTATATTTAGTGTTGTCGTCCAAGTTTTATACTCCCGAAGCACCATTGCACTGTGGTAAATCTCTTTCTGTGAATGACTTAATGGGATTTGCAGTATCAATGTTTTTTTCAGTTGCTGGTGCATTTAAGGTCCAGAATCAGCCTTGGCTTGTTCTAGGTAGTGCATCTGGAGGAGTAACAGCACGAGAATTAACAGAGAAACAAGGATCTTTGCAGAAAATAGTTCCAGCTAAATACAGAACCTGGAAAGGTGTTTAACACTTCACATAGGAAAATAAATTATACTCTGATTCAGGAAGCTTCTAACCCTTTTCATGAATAATGATGAAATCAGTAGAACAGCTGACTTTGATTTCATGAATTTGCAAGCTTTACTCAGTGCTTCTGGAGCTGTTTGGGAGAATTACTTCAGATATTTTTGTCTCATGCCTGTGCTGCCACCAACACTATAGCAGTGCATGTCCTGTAAGAGCCTCAAGTTTGTTAAAAACATAATTTGCTCTTTGCACTGTCATAGTGATACTAAGTAATGAGGACGTTACTTCACCAGTGATACAGGTGAAGATGTAGGCATGCAAAAGAATTGTTGTATGGTGGTACCATTTTTAAATTATTTTTCTGCAGTCTGTAATAATGTATGTAATGCATGTAATAATGTAATAATAATTGCTAAGCTGTAAATCCATTACTTCAGTAGGTACTGATTATAGTATTTCTCTACCTCCAATTCAAAATGTTAGATACTTTATTTTAGAGTTTGTAAAATTTGATTCCAGTCTATTTTTGTTGCAAATCAGTGTTTTCTGAAAGTATATAGAAAAATAATTTCATATCTTTGCTGCAAATAAATTTTTAGCACTGGATGGGCAGACTATGCTGCACAAGTAGAGAAAATGGAGACAGAGTCTAAAACTAAAACTTGCTGTGAGATACAGATATTTCACTTAAAGAATTGTTCATTATTATTTTTTTCAATTTCAGCTTCCAGAAAGAGCTATGTTTCAGATCAAACAACACAATCCAAAAGGATATGGAGTTTCTGAATGGCAACTAGAAGAAGCTCAGGTTTTCTGGGCTAAAAAGGAAGAGAGTCTTGCACTGAATATACTTAAAACAATGATAAAAAAATTAGATGCAGATTGGTTTCAGGTATGTTACGTAATGTATAAACTTATGGGAATTAAATTATTTAAGATTGTAACTCCACTTTCTGAAGTTTTCCCATAGAAGAAAATTAAAAGCCCATCTGCAGTATTACTAAATTGGGTTTGTACTCTCAAAATGTCTGAAAGCAAAAAAAACCTGTGTTAGCAAATCCTGTTAGGGGTTTTCAAAGTGAATCTATAAGTGTGGCAATTGTAAGAATTCATAGTCCACCACTAAACCATGTCCCTAAGCACCACATCTACATGTCTTTCAAATCCCTTTTAAATAGGGATGGTGACTCCACTACTTCCTGGGGCAGCCTGCTCCAATGCTTGACAGTCCTTTTAGTGAAGAAATTTTTCCTGATATCCAATCTAAACCTCCAGGCTGGTGCAATTTGAGGCCATTTCCTCTTGTCCTATTGCTTGTAGCCTGGGAGAAGAGATCGACCCCCACCTGGCCACACCCTCCTTTCAGGCAGTTGTAGAGAGCAATAAGGTCCCCCCTGAGCCTCCTTCTCTCCAGGCTCAACACCCCCAGCTCCCTCAGCTGCTCCTCACAGGACTTGTGCTCCAGACCCTTCCCCAGCTCCACTGCCCTTCTCTGGACACTCTCCAGCCCCTCAATGTCCTTCTTGCAGTGAGGGGCCCAGAACTGAGCACAGGATTTGAGGTGTGGCCTCACCAACGCAAGTACAGAACCAGGTCACTGCCCTGGGCCTACTGGCCAAGCTATTGCTAATCCAGGCCAGGATGCCATTGGCCTTCTTGGCCACCTGGGCACAGCAGGATCATGTTCAGCTGCTGTTGACCAGCACCCCCAGGTCCTTTTCCACCAGGCAGCTTCCCAGACATTGCCTGGGGTTGTTTTGACCTGGCACTTGCCTTGTCAACCTCATCGAGTTGGCCATGGCCCATTAATCCAGCTTTTCCAGATCCCTCAGGATGATGTTTGTTAAAACATGATCTACAAATACTTGAATTGAACTTAATTTTGTGTACCACTGTGGAAAAAATTCCTTTTTGTCCATACCTTTATGTTTACCTATGATGGCTTTCATTGAGAATTTCTGGAGGATAAAAGATACTTCCTTTGAATCCATGTATGTTCTTAAAGAATATCACACTTTAGAAAAGTTGGATTATTTTGGGCCAAGTTCTCTATGCATATCAGGGCAAAGTCAAGAGTTGCTGCTCTTTGATTTTTGTGATTTCTCCATGAATCAGTTGATGAGGCCTTCCAAAAATTTAGTCCTTCCTTACATTTATCCTGTCCATGTAAGGAGGATTTGTGTTTTCACAGCCTATGATATTCACATGTGTATTTCACAGTCAGTGATGGCATCTTGGTCATGCAGTCTTTAATATGTACCTTATACTAGAAGTATTTTGCAAACTTATACTACTCTACAGTTAAAGCTGAGCATCCAATCTGGAGACAAGTCTTTTGGAAACCTGCTCCATCATCTTAGAGCGCTTTTAATCAAGTTTCCATGTAGAAGTCTGTCTGAAGAATTTCATGATCACACATGGCTATCGTGGTTCCTGACTGTTACCTATGGAGTCATCCGTGGTACTTCAGAGTAAAAGGGGATATTATAAAATATAATTCTGAAAATGCTGTGAATTTTTTAAATTGTTATTGCACTCTGTCATTGTTTTATTCTGCTTTTCATTATTCAAACTATCAGGTATTTTAAAATATGCGTTCTAGTTTAGTCTTGTGTAGAATGTGAATGTGATTTAAGGTTATTGACTACTGTAGATGTGGATGGAAAATGACTCTGTAGATGTGTAGTAGGTCTCAGTGATTGAATTCTATTCAGGGTTTAAAAGCTTTAGAAATTGCCTACCTCATATGTAAAAGATATTTTTGTTGATGCCACTCTCTAATTTTTTTCCCAAAACTTGTTTTTTCAAAGGTTGAGAATGATCCTCACCTGAAGCTGATGTATACAGAGTGCCTGAGGCTCTGCGGAACCTGGTTAGCAGAAACGTGCTTGGAAAACCCTACAGTCATCATGCAGAAATACTTAGAAAAGGTTCATCTGGTCTTTGAAATGTGCAATCTTTGAGATAATGCTGTGTTAAAATACGGTGCTAAAATGTCAACTAGATTTTTCAGTGCAGCCTTGTTTTTCTGGATTGAAAATATGGTTTCTTTTATAAATACTATGGTTTCACATTGTATTGTGTAACCCTGTAATCTCATAAAATGTTCAGAATATGGCTTTGTAGAAATCACAGTGAAACGTCTTATATTGGCTTAGAGAAGCACAGTGATTACAACAACTAGTCTGGTTTCCCTTTCCTGTTCCCTATCCCTATCTCTATCTCTTCCTTCTCAGGACAGATTATTCACTCACCAGGTTTTTAGTATGGCCATTGTATTTCACAGAACCACAGAATCAGGTAGATTGGAAAAGACCTCTGAGATCATTGACTCCAACCTGTGGCCCAATGTCATCATGTCAACTAGGCCATGGCACTGAGTGCCATGTCCAGTCATTCCTTAAACATCTCCAGGAATGGTGACTCCACCAATTCCCTTGGCAGCCTATTCCAATGTCTAATCATCATTTCTGTGAAGAAATTCCTTCCTCATGTCCAACCTGAGCCTTCCCTGATGCAGCTTGAGGCTATGTCCTCTTGTCCTATCGCTTGTTACCTGGGAGAAGAGACCAACTCCCACCTGGCTGCAGTCTCCTTTCAGGCAGTTGTAGAGAGTGATTAGGTCACCGCTGAGATGCTGCAAGGTCTTGTTCTAGTGTTTCAAAGTACTGTCATTTTTTTCTTTTGAACTCTTAGCCAGTAATAGAAACATTTGTATTAATATTTGTCTACTCTGCATTTCTTTATTTAATGCTAATTTGTGGAACTCAACATAGTTGCCTTTCTCTGTTGCTATCTATATAACTTTCTTCACTCTATTTATTTGCATCCGTGACCTTCATATATAATTTCCTTTTCTTTTGGCACTTTTTGGACTGTCTTCCATTTTTTTCTCACCATCTTGTGATATAATGGTGTAAGACTATTGTAAAACTTCATTCCTCATTATTGTAAAAGATAGATAAGTATGGAAAATTCCTGTATGGTTATTAAAGCTGTTTCATACAGGACAATCTTTTTGGCTGTTTGCACCAAAACGTTTCTCAAATATTAAATTTGCTTAGGAGGAAAACATTCAGCCTGTTAGATTGATTTTGTATGCATATATATTCTATCACAGGCAATATTAAATAATCTATTCAAACAGATGACCCTGCCTGAGCAGGGAGGAAGTTGAAGAAGATAAACTCCTGATGTCCCTTCCAGCCTCAACCATTCTGTTTTTCTGTGATAACAGAGTTTAATCAAGTATTATGTAGTGCTAGTTACATGATTATTGATCTTACCATTATTGTAACTTCTCCTTTAGGCTGTGGAAATAGCTGCAAGCCACAGTGGAGACAGCAGTGATGAGCTGAAGAAAGGAAAGATGAAGGCTTTCCTCTCCTTGGCACGTTTCTCTGATAATCAGTACCAGCGAATTGAGAATTACATGAAATCCTCGGAGTTTGAAAATAAGCAGGCGTTGCTGAAGAAGGCCAAGGAGGAGGTTGGTCTCATCAGGGAGTGCAGAGTTCAGACCAACAGGTGAGCGTTCAAAAGGAGACTGGATGCTGTGGAGCTGTCACAGCTCTGCTCTCTAGGCAAAAGGTGCAGCATGGGACACGTCTACAGCTGAATTTTTCCTTCTACACAAAGCAGGGGCCAAATCCATAGTGCTCATTGTGAATGGTTTCTGAACTGTGCCTGGGCATGGTCTAGGCATGTGCTACGTAGTGTGGGCCAAAAATAAGCCAAAGACTGGTAGAACAGTTAAACAGTATGGATCATCATGGCCTGGAATTTGTGTTTATTCCCTGGATCTGTTCAGTTTATTTGACAAAACATTACAGAGTGGAAATAAATGAGTTGATATTTATATCCATTGCGCATTTAGTGAGAGAGCAGAATTAAATTTAATACAGAATTCTTAAAGACTTAGTAAGAACAACTGCAAATGAGCAGAAAAGGATGAACTTCAGCTGTTGGAAACTGAAGTACACAAATGATCTGTACTGGATATGCACATTTATTCCAATATTGAGATTAAATCATTTAAAAGAAGACACTGTCTGAACGTTTACTTAGACCAGTGGGTCTCTGTGCACGTATAGCAAGGGAGTAGCTCCCACAGTTCAGTTTCTTAGTTGTTTGTTTTACTGTGCTTGTACATACAAAACAACTTAAAAAATGTTAAATTAGTAAATGAGAGGGCTAGGGACAGCCTTGCTGTAAGTGCATTAAGAAATAATTTGTTGTTTAAAAATTACATCTGTTCACACAGATACACAGTGAAGGTTCAGCGAGAACTTGAGCTAGATGAGGGTGCAATACAAGCCCTGACTGAGGATCGTAAACGCTTCTTGTGTAAAGCAGTGGAGAACTACATCAGCTGTTTACTAAGTGGAGAAGAACATGATATGTGGATATTCCGACTCTGTTCCCTATGGCTTGAAAATTCTGGGGTTGATAGAGTCAATGAAATGATGAAGGTATATGTTTGCTCCATTTTTTCCTAATGCTCTGAGAAATAAATATCTGTCTTCTCCTGTATTTCTAGAATATGAATTATGTATCTCCTTAACTTTTCCCAAAAACTTGCTTTTTTCAGTTGTTATTGCTTATCAGTTAATTTTTTCGTCAGTGAGATCTGTAATTCTCAATGCATTTTAATTTAACTTATATTAGCATTTGAATTTGACAAGTCTGTATGATTAAGCATATTTCATGGTCTTTTACTGTGGTCACCTTGTTCTTGTTTACTGATCTTCAATGTCCTTAGGTACATTATTCTTGTTTATATTATATATACTTTTAGATGAAAAGCCATGAAAGGTAGAATAGAAAATAGTACTTCTCCTATGAAGGACTTGTAGCATTTAGGAGACATGGGCCAAGATGATGTGATACTCACTGGGTTGCTGTTTGATCACATAGCTATGATTTTTCTTAATTTTAAGAAAATGTATTTTATGATTACAATTTTTGTTAAGTGTTTAGTACAGCTCTCTAACTGAATTGTCTCTACTACAGAAGAATGCACAGAAGATCCCTTCATACAAGTTCTTGCCTCTCATGTACCAGCTGGCTGCTCGGATGGGAACTAGGATGATGGGTGGTTTAGGATTTCACGAAGTTCTGAATAATGTAATTTTTGCTTTTCTCATCTAAAGATACCTTGATTGTCTTGGTAGTGCCTGCTTCTAAACAATATCCTCCTTCTTCTGAGCAGTTATAGCTGAGCAAGTATGATAAGAGCATATCAAAAATCAGTGATGCCAAATCAGTATGGTGGGGGAAGAGGACTAGGGACTTTTAAAAATTTCTACTTAATTGTTTTTCTTGTAGTGTAAGCATAGTCTCATGCACCTATAGGAATATACTTTACATGTTTTTTAGTTGTGGAAATACTGTCTAAGTATTATCTTGTGTTTCATCTTAGGAACCATAGAAGTTCAAAAGAATTAATAATGTTAACTATTGTTTTTCTTCTTCTGTACTGTTTTCAGTAATGGGATCTTTTTCTTTTGTTGACAGCTCATGGCTCGAATTTCACTGGATCATCCACATCATACTTTGTTTATAATATTAGCTTTGGCTAATGCTAACAAAGATGAACTCCTCATAAAACCAGATGCAATAAGAAGAAATAAGTTAATTAAAAATGCACCAAAAGAAATCTCCCAGCTTGATATGGTGACTACAAAAACTTCTATCTTATTAACCACATTCAATCATTTAATTCTGTTTAAAAAATGAAAAAAATACATGCAAAGTGGTATTTTAATATAGAGCTCATCAGCAGACATCTGTTAAGAAACAGGAGGAGGGAAACCACTTTTAATAATTAAAAACCCCCTTTTGTGCATACATAGGTAATTATTATTAGAAGAAATAATTACAGGGTTGAACAAAATATGGTTAATGTTTTGTGCCACAAACAGCCCTGATTATTGCAGACATTTGTGACAAAAGTCCCTGATGTGTCATTCTGTAAAAAGCATTTTAGATGCAAGAAGGACTTGAGTGGCTTTATTTTCAAAAGAACGGAGTATTTTTTCTGCCTTGTAACAGGTGTTACATCTAAGCATTTAGCCTTGTGCAGTATATCTTTTGGTCCTTGAGATGTTAAAAGCCGTGCTGATAGGTAATACTAAGCTGTGGTTGCATGTTAATGTTGTTATTGCTTAATTTTTGTTTAACCTGTCTTTGGAACCATCCTGCATCTAAATATTACCACTTCTTTCCCCCATCATTGTACACCTGACATGGTTGGCTGTCATTGCCCTCTTACCCCCCCACACCGATACATTTTTTCACCACATTTTTATGTGGCTTTTTTTTGCCTTTCTCTCACATCTGTAGTTCTTTTGTGATCCCCCCTTAGGAGTGGCATTATGCTAAACTAAGTCTCTCAGAGCCAGGCACAGAAGGAATGCATGGACAGGTTTCTGTCTTTTCCACGCAAAGTTTTTTTCTTCAGTTGAGAAGAAATAACAGAAGCAGGCAGATGGTGGAAGAACATCTAAACCTGTCTGTCCTTTTTTCTGAAGAATTTTTGCATGTTTTTTGCACTTTGTCTGGACAGGTTTGCTCCCTCTCCATCCCCAGTAATATTTTACATTACTCATTATCTCAGATTAGACAGCACAGAATTTTTCTTCTGATTGTTTCAGGTTGTGTCGCAAAGGGCTGTCCATTACTGCAGTTCGCTCTGTTTTCATAGGACATATCTCAATTGTATTTAATTGACTGCATGTTATGATGCATGTTTAATATTAAAAGGTGCATTTTACAAGATCTGATGTTTGTATTCTCTTGGGGTTTTTTAGGACAGAATGGAGGCTGCTAGCACTATAATGAATATTGTAAGGAAAAGGAGAGCTCATATGGTTAGAGACATCGAAGCACTTTGTGATGCTTACATCACATTAGCAAATTTAGATGCTAATCCATGGAAATCTCAAAGAAGTAAGTCTTGGGAAAACTATTTTTGTTTTAATATTGAAGATACGTTTTATTTCCTCCCATTAAAAAATGTATTTCTAAATGATATTTAGTTAAAAGAGGTACTGCATTACCATTGTGTCCTATTTTTGATAGATACAGAATGTAGGCTGGATTAAAAGTCTTAGTAATTACTTGCACTGGAGGGCCCAGACTCTTAGTATGAAACTCCAGAAATCACCACTTGTCCTGTGGTCATCTTCATCAGCTCAACAAAAGTATGCAGTGAGGTTTTGGGTCCCAAAACCAATGTAAGCTGGGTTTTTTCAATTTGGATGTATTTTTATAGCTCTGAATTTAAAAATATTAATTCCTTTTAATTACAGAAGGAATAAGTATTCCAGCTGACCAGCCAATTATTAAACTGAAGAACTTGGAGGATGTTGTTGTTCCTACCATGGAAATTAAGGTGACTGAAGTTGAAATCATCATAGAATGAGCTTCAAGCTTTTGTAATGGTAGTCAGGGCATAGATCTCTTCATCCAATTCCCATGGTTTTTACAGGTCCACCTATGGGAATACTTTCTTGTAAGGTGGGAGGTGTGCAGTGAGATGGTTTCCTTAGAAGACCTTGATCCCAAGCCTTATGTGTGCTGGATAATGGTTTATTGTACAGAGACAGCTTTGCCACTTCTACCACTGAGTAGTCTCTCCTTATCAAAAGGGGTAGGGAACTACCTAACTCATACAGGGGATTTGCGAGTTTGAATCTCCTCTGTCACAGGTGCTGGCTCAGAGTTTCAGGGAGGCACTGAATATCTCAAAAGGTGTGAGAATTAGTAGACATGTCTCTTCTGCTGTTCTATGTTTCTCTCATTCAGTAATGGGGAATGATCCATTCCCACTGTCATAAGCAATTGATTGGGTGGGTGCACAGGTACTCAGCCTTTGATGCCACACACTCTACCTGGGGAATTTAGCAGTTTCAGGAGCATAGAGTTGCTTTTTGGGCCAGCATCTAAATTTGAATGTTGCAAAGCCAGAATTCCTCATGTTGAAATCCCTCAGGCTATGTCTATAAAGGTGAATAAGTCAAGGGACTGTTTTAAGCTGTATGACTTCACAGATGAGAAGTTGCCAGCCATGCTAAATAGCATCTGTTTGTAGGACTCCTGTTGGCCCCAGGTGTTGCTGCTTTGTACAACTGGATTTTTCTTTTCATTGCCTTACTTCATCTCTAGTACAGACTGACTGAAATGGCTGCAGGCCTGTGACGTAGCCTGCTGGGACAGTATTTTCTTACAGCTGACTGAATGGGGTTGCTCTGGGGCATGAGGATGTGGAGGGTGGCTGAGGATACAGATCCTGTACCTTCCAGCAGGTTTGGGGTTGTAAATTGGGTCTGTTTGCAGCCTAGTCTAAGCCTAATGCTCCCCAGCCATATGTGAACATTTTCCTGGGACAGTGCTAGCTGGGACAGGGTAACACTGTGTCACAGCTTGTTTAGTGGAAGTCTGCAGCACCACATCCCCTCTACCAATGAGAATAAGGAGGAATCAAAAAAATTCCTTTGCTCAGCATAATTTTGTAGCCTTTATGGTATTATCCTTGTAGATGATGGAGTGCTCATATTAATATTGAGCATATAGTTTGCTAATCAGGTTTGCAAACAACTCATTACCACTTTGTTTGAGTGCAGTGGAGGTAATATTTATGTTAATTTTAACCTTATTTTTAATTTCAGGTGGATCCCACAGGACAATATGAAAATTTGGTCACAATAAGTTCTTTCAAGCGAGAATTTCGTTTAGCAGGAGGCATGAATCTGCCTAAAATAATAGATTGTGTAGGATCGGATGGTAAAGAAAGGAGGCAGCTGGTTAAGGTGGGTTCTGTCAGTTTTAATGGCATCTCAGAGACTTGGCATGCTGGAATTTTTTTTAAGTTCTCCTGACAGTTTTCTCATGTATCATTTCTGTACCATGAACAGACTTTTCACACTTCACTGTCAGCTTTCTCAGTTGAGGAATGCTTTAGTAAACAAAATTGCAAAGTATTAATAAGTAATATAATATAAATAAGTAATGATATTAAATACATTTGTAATTATTTTTCAGCAGTGCATGTAATTAATATCCAGTAGCTTACCTGACAACTCCCAGACCTGTGACTTGCCTGGTCATGTCTCAGCTGGTGCCCTGAAGTGTACCATAAATAAAAACCATCAACATTTTGGGTTAAATTTATCTCCTTTTCTCTTCCCCTTATTAAAAAAAAATCAGAGACAACCAAAAGCATTGCACATAGAAGTAAAAATCTCTAAAAATAATTTATTTTTCCTTAGACTCAGCTGATTTCATTCTCTTTGAATGTAAACGTTGCTCAGTTGCTGGGAGAATTCTGTTTTGCTGCTAAGCATGGGTTATTTTTGAAAGCTTTAAAGAGAAGCATGAATCACTACATCTGCATCCAGTAATCAGAAGTGCAGTGCCCACTGATGCTGCTTCACCTGTGTGCTGGGTTGCTAAATAAAGGTGAATGAAACACCTGTTTTTAAAAAGAGTACTGTGAGCCATGTAGGTTGATTGAAACCCAAACCAAATAACATCTGTCAAAAAAAGTAAGAAGGTGCTGATGATTTAAGTTAATGATGGTTCTGTTTAGGCAGCTGAGCACTAATAGAAAACCAAATATAGAGAAAAAAAACAAGGGTTAATTACATTTTATTGCAAGTGATTATTGTGGAAAAGGAATTTGTGGTTTGTGCAGTTTTTGAAAATAATTTTTGTAGTTGCCAAACAAGAAATTGGATTCTGAGAAGTGTTTTTTAACTGCTTTTTCTGTTTATGCTGAAGGGGCGTGATGACCTGAGACAAGATGCTGTCATGCAACAAGTTTTCCAGATGTGCAATACATTGCTCCAGCAAAACACTGAAACACGAAAGAGGAAATTAAATATCCGAAGATACAAGGTAACCTTGAACAGCTGCGGCAGTAGAGAAATAAAGCATATTTCCCCATTCTCCTCTTTTTTAACCCAAGAGCAATATAACAGGATTTTTATTTATGTGTTTTAAAATAGTCACTGCTCCTTGAGGTATGGAATAAACAATATATTTTATTACAATTTAATCTTTTTCAAATCATTAAAATAAATTTCTTGATGCCCAATATATATTTAAATACTCTTCAAAGCTTTCTTTATATGAACTTATAATTGAAAAGAAATTAAGTAATGCACTGTCATTAAACTGTAAGTCGCTAGTCATTAAACAGGTTTGTTTATGAATTCTTATTAATTCGCCCTGCGATATTCCTTAATAATTAATTCTTGTTATTCAATATTCCTTACAGTTGAATTCAGCAGTTCCATCTAGGGTCTTCCATGCAGAATTTGAATGGGTTTTTTTGGAATTGGGAATGCAGCAATAAATTCTTACAGTGAATGCAGAAAATGTATTTGAACAGGAATTGTTCCTTATTCCTTTTTATGTACTTGAGGTTATAATAATAGCTGTGAAGGTGACTCCTGAAGAAGTGCTCTCAAAGTATAAGCTCTCATTTTTGACAAATGAGAAATGTGCACTCTGGAATCTCTAAAGGTGCTTATCTGAATTGCTAGGGTTGTTTTAAGAATTTGCAGATGGAGTTAAAGTCACATTTTTTGAATAATTTTCAATTAAGACTCAGGTTTTTATGTGTGCAAAAATGAAAGACAGCAGGGAAAAATAGAATAGGAGTTGCATTGTGAGATAAAGAGACTTTCATAAGAAAAGAAAATTGAAGGAAACAGGCAGTAGCTAAGCATTAAGTTGTGCTGAAGTATCTAATGGAAGGTTCTCTGGGCCAGGAAAAAAATTGCAATTATTTGGTAGAGAAAATTGGAGTAGATTTTTGTATTGTATACGTGTGTCCTTAGAAGATGTATTGTGGTCAGCTGCAAGGTTTGGCCTTTTCTGTCTTTTTAAACAAACAGAAATGTGCACCCATGCCCCACAGGGTGTGTATTCATAGTTTAGTGTGTAAAACCATCCTCCATGTACAACCTTCCCTCCACGGTTTTGCTTTTCCAGGTGGTTCCCCTTTCCCAGAGAAGTGGAGTTCTGGAGTGGTGCTCAGGAACAACTCCCATCGGGGAGTTCCTTGTGAATGCTGAAGAAGGAGCTCACAAGAGATACAGGCCAAAGGATTACTCTGGTTATCAGTGTCATAAAATAATGCTGGTGAGTCCAAATAACTTAAAAAAAACACAAAAAAGAAAAGCTGGTTCATAATATTTGCTGAAGCGGGGTGGAATTTATGGAGAACTATGTACTATACTTTTGGTATATGTAATAATGAATAGGACCAGTGTCATGGAATGAATAGATGTTCAGACTTTCAGTTCATTTCCACAGATCACCTCACCATAAGTTCAGAAAATTTCAGACAGGTTTTCCTGTTAATTTATATACCCATCATTGTACAAGAAACTATTTCCTTTCAAATTGCTACAGGATAAAAGTATATTTAATTTTGGACTTGTGCAGCTTTTGCATGGGAATGAGTGAGAATGACTTTCTCACAGCAACATGAAGCCATCAGATAAGCAGAGGTACCAGAATAGAGTGCAAAGGAAGGAAGTGTTTTCCAGCAAGATCCATTTACATGTACATGCCTATAAAATATGTGCACCTGCCACACCAAGGAAATAGGAGTGTGGCTTTTCCTATGTTTTTTAGCCTCTGAGTTGTGTATGAAAATAGAATTATTTAGTAAAACAGATAGATAGCAAATAAGACAATATTTAATAGTTGCAAAAATGACAATAATCCTTAGCTCAGAAAGAGAAAGAAGTGACAGCATTTGATGGAGGGAAGGTGGGCAGAAAGGAGGAATCTGTTCCTTCTAAAGAAAGAGAGAATTTTCTTCCAAAGCAGCTATCCATGGGTAAAACATTTCTCATGTGTTTAAAGGATGCTCAGAAAAAACATTCTGACGAGAAATACAGAATCTTCATGGAAGTCTGTGAGAATTTTCAACCTGTGTTCCGGTATTTCTGCATGGAAAAATTCCTGGATCCAGCTGTGTGGTTTGAAAAACGACTGGCATACACTCGCAGTGTGGCTACCTCTTCTATAGGTATTATATTGCATTATTTACAGTGGCTTTTTAGGTTACGCAACCAAAGAGTTTATACCATTTCAGAGGTAGTGGCTGTCCTGCTTTAGTCACATGTCAGAAAAGGCATAGTAGGGGGCAAAAAAGGCCAGCAAGAACATCAGCATTATTTGTGTAATTAAGATTTCTGATTTGTTCCTCCCCATCCCCATTTTTGCTGCAGAAGGAAGAATGAAATTCTGTATTTCTTTGTTTATATAATGGTTTGTATTCTTATGTTCTGGTGGTTGTCGGTTTTTTTTTACCTGACTTTATTTCTGTTGATTTGATTTAAGATTTATTCATTCCATGTGTACCCTCAGATGTTTTAGCTGAATTGAAAAGCTCAGTCTTTTACTATCTTTGTGCTGGCATTATTATCCATGGCTGAAATGGTTATTTAAGTTCTTGCATTTTTCCTTTGATTTTCTTGTCATAATAAAGAAATGGAAGTACTTAGATATAAATACTGCGAATTTTTTTTTGATGACTCAGTTATGTATTGGGTCTCTGGAAGACATTTGTTAGTAGATTGTATACATTGCAGTTGATCCCATTTTAGATGCTAATGTGTTTATGCACTCCTCTTTTACTGAAAAAAATGAAATAAATCTACAGTTTAGTAGAATTCAGGTGAAAGATATTTTTGTAGGAAATACTACTGCTGTCCATGTCCATCAGCTAATGAAAACAGTAACAGGTGTAAATTGCGGCAAGGGAAATGTAGTTTGGAATTTTTCTACATTTAAGGACAGTAAAGTACTGAAATATGCTTACGTGAAAGATCTTATAATTTGGATCACTGGAGATTTTTAAATTTATTTGCACCTGTTACAATGATTCCAATAATCTTTCTTAAGCTTTGTCTGGTTTTTTTTTATGACATGATGTCAGTCGTGGTTTCACATTTCTGTTTCAGTTGGCTACATTCTTGGACTTGGAGACAGACATGTTCAGAACATCTTGATAGATGAACAAACAGCAGAGCTAGTGCATATAGATCTGGGTAAGTGGGACAGCAAGAGAGCCTTAATGTTTCTTTATTTTAACTTTTGTTTTTTAACATTTAGTATTCTTTCATTTAGGGGTTGCTTTTGAGCAAGGTAAAATTCTTCCCACACCAGAGACTGTTCCATTTAGATTAACCAGGGACATTGTGGATGGAATGGGTATCACCGGTGTGGAAGGAGTCTTCAGAAGGTGAGTGCTCCTGCATTGCACAGGGATAAGGAGGCAGCAGAGTACTTCCAGCATTGTGACTGTTACATGTTCAATTGTGCTGATGCTCGAGAAGAGACTCATTTCTGCTGATAACACCCAAACCTAAGCGCTGACGTTTAGCTCATATGCTCAATTTATATAACAGCTGCAAGTTCATAATCATTGCTCAGTGTTTCATATTGTTCTCTAGCTAATGGGTTATTGTCACCCTCTTGTGGAATTCAGGGAGGGCTCAGTGCTACCAAAGGCTCCACAGCTACCTGTTGATTCAGAATGATTTTTTCTTTCCTTCAGAACCATGTATTTCTTTCAGAGCTATACTATATATTTGGAGCCCTTAAATTTCTTTGAACCAATTTGTTTTGGCTCTAATTTCTGTTTAGTTTTATATAAGTAATTTGGAGACTTTTTCCCCTTTTCGATCATGTATTTGATATCACTTTGCAAGTGCAAAATATAAATCCCATAATACATCTGAACAGCAAAACAGAAAAACCCTGAAGGAGTTGAGTTTCTGTCAACCTCCACCCTATCTTCTGTGAGTGACCCAAGGGATTCCTAAAAAGCAGGGCATTTCCCTCATTCCAGACTTTGATGTTCATGAACGTAATTCTTGCAACCCCCAAATTTCATGTCTTTAAAAGAGTACATAGTGTAGGCGTTGTCTTTCTAAGGCAGCAATTAAGGTTAATAAGTAGTTCCTAGTACACCTTTGTGCCACGAAGGAGCAGTCACTGCCGCTTCTAGTCTAAAAATGATGCTGTCAAATTTACAGTTCTGTATTACTTGTGAAACTTCTGTGCTATGATACAGAAAAATATGAATTGTTTGGCTCCAGCTGAAGTAAATGAGAGTATAAAAGGCACTGGTGGAGATGCTGTTTCTGCCTTAGCCAGCCTGACTTGTACTTAACACTACAGGTGTTAAGTGCTTAAACAAGCCATTGGCTGTGAACAGGTTTAGTTAACTTCAGTGTGTGTCTTCTCATCCTGAAGTAGACAGGAGGCCTAATCCCTCTTTCACAGGAGCACCTGCCCCACAGGATAGCTTGGAATTCCTTCCAGGAGCTTAGTTTGCTTGGGAGTGAATGTAGGTAACCACTTCTGCATCAAAACTCATTGGAGGGATTTCAGAAATTGCATATAGTCTGGCTACTGGATCTGCTCCTTTCACGGAAAACAACCCTACCAAAATTCTCCAGTGTGATCCAGAGCACCCCGGCATGTGTTTTCATCCAGCCAAGCAATTCTGTCATTATGGCACACCTGAACAGTCCGTGTTAACTCAGTGGTTAATTCTGCATGTAGAAATATTTCAGACAGTGAAACAGGTAATCCCTTTCCACAGAAAAATAATAATCAGTGAACTACACAGTCTCCTCCTGGTCTTACATGTCTAAATTGCTTTTTTTTCCAAGTGGAAATATCAGAGAGGTTAAGCCTATGTTAGAAATTACACTTTAAGTGGAGCATAAATATCCATTATTTTAATTACAAAAATGCCATTTCATTTTACCAAAAGAACCTAAAATACTCTGCAATATTTTCTAGATGCTGTGAGAAAACAATGGCTGTTATGAGAAATTCTCAAGAAGCTTTGTTGACTATTGTAGAGGTAAGCATTTTTTCATTCTTTCGAACAGCAACCTGCCAGAATGTCTTCAGTTTCTTGTCTTTGTCTTCAAACTCATTACTGCACCAAATACCCATTTAGGGTGTTTTGAACTGAATTAGAGCATAGTGGCATTGGTCAGATTTGTTAATCCATGTAATCTTTGATAAAGTTATAACCACTTTGCATTTTCTATGGGAACTGTTTCCTTCTGGCAGTTTTCCATCTTCAATACCTACATGTTTCTAACCATAGTGAAACATTCCCAGCAGGAGTAATACTGATTGAATTAAATCCTCTTTGCATAAGTCATGAAGAAGAGAATGAAATTGATTTTTGAAAGCAGCTTAGACTGTGCATTAAAAGCTAATGATTCTATTTAGTGCCTAGCAGTGTGTTAAAAAATTACCTATTCACTGCTGAGGTAGGACTGGTGGCAGAACTTTGTGAAATATGAACAACAAATACCTGCAAGTGATCAGAGGTAGTTTTGTTGTGGGATCATTTACTAAGCAATTCAGCATTTCCAACAGTGTTAGGGCACTGAACTATCTGTAATTAACAGTTTAAATTAAAAAGAGGTATATTTACTGTATAGGTGCTGCTCTATGATCCTCTTTTCGACTGGACCATGAATCCTTTGAAAGCTTTGTATTTGCAGCAGAGGCCAGAGGATGAGGCTGACATGAGCGCTACACTCGGTACTGATCCACAGGAACCTAAAAGAAAAGCCAGGTGCAAGATTTTTTCTTCCCTCTTTCTGCTGCACTGTTGCCTTGCGTTGGGGTTTTCTCACTGCATGTTGCTCAGGATCCATACCTAGAGCTCCCGTTTTTCTTTTTTTTATTCTGCCAGCAGTGATGACCAGAGTTTTAACAAGGTGGCTGAGCGTGTTCTGATGAGACTTCAGGAGAAGCTGAAAGGTGTTGAGGAGGGAACAGTGCTCAGTGTGGGAGGGCAAGTGAACCTCCTCATACAACAGGCCATGGACCCTAAAAATCTGAGCCGACTCTTTCCCGGATGGAAGCCCTGGGTGTGACTTGGAAGGATCCAGCATGCTTTTACAAGAAACCTATTTTTTTGCAGCAAGTGTCTTAACATTTCAAGTTGGTATTTCACAATTAAAATTTATATCAGGAGCAACCATAAAGCCTTATATGCATTAGCATTTGGTGGATGGTTTGGGGTGTTTTCAATAATCTGTTACTGGGGAACATTGTTCTGCTTAGGTTCATCCTACAGTCTAAAGCACCAAGCACTGCTTTGATGTTCTTGTGACCCATGAGCACTTTGCTTGGGCAGACTGGATCTGTTGTGTTCTTAAAACATGAGATTCATCACTGTTGTGTATCTGCTAAAATGCTGGACTCTGGTAATTCTGTGTGGTACCATGACTGTGTAGAATGGATGATCCAAAAACCAGGGCCTGTGATATAACCAGCTAAAGTACACTTCCAAAAGGGGGTTATACTTTAATTCCACAGTGAAAGAAAAGAAAACCAGAGAACCTCATATGTAATGAATCAAAGGTTTGTGGGGTTGGGGTTTTTTAAGCTTAATTAAATGGACACTTCTGTATATAGATGTAGACTTTAGGTCAAGTATAATATGGCTGCTTTTTTTCTGTTGTAAATTAAATTATGTTGGTACTTTATTTTTATATTACTCTAATAGTATAAAACAATAAAAAAATTACATAGCTTTTGTTGCTCAGACTTCCTTGACACAATATATTGACTATACGTGAAACCTAGCATATCAGAAACAGCTGTAAAGCAAAGTGTCACTCTGTATCAGCCATAAACACCTGTCAGAAGCACTGAAGTTGTATTTCAAGTGCAAAAATCTCATTCTGAGTGCACGTGGTTTTACAGAAGACATTGCTCCTTTCTAAAAATGAGAAATTGGAAAGTCAATGAATATGGATAATCAGAGAATCCATTCAAATAAGGGTCTAACTGGCATAGATAATAAGTCTTGCCAAATCATCTTTATATTTAAAAATATGAATAAATGTTGGTGTACCATTACATTACCTTAGTTTACGTTTCATGCATTTTTGCAGCAGTATAAATGAAGAACTCCTGTTCCAATCAGCATTTCAAGGATTTTTTTTTTCTACAGTGTTTCCACAATTTGTATGCTGTATCTTTATTTTATAAGATATTGTCTACATGGCAAAATGAGTCTTTTGTACTATGTTACTATGTTTACATGAAGTTGATATAAATTTCTGTTGATCCCAAAAAAAAAAAAAAGTGTATCCTGGCTTTTTTTGTGGGGAGGAGCTGTCACCCGGGGTACAGTGATCTGTTTGTTCTCTGAAAATGAAACCTAACTGCCAGAGCATGCACTCCTTATGTGAACTTTAAAGGACTCTTAGGAAAGTCAGAAAAGTCCTACCAAGCAATGTCAGGGAGGAAAGGACTAAACAAAAAGTCCTTATTTTAATTCACCACAGACTAGCCTGGGGTGATCTGTAATGTTACTGTGTTCCATATCTATCTGCACCCAAAATTGTTACTATCTCTCATTAATCATAGTAGTATTTTTGTACAGTATATCCTCAGTAAAGGGAGAGCAGATCCTGCTTTTTTTTTTCTATTTAGAATTTTTTTTCCTTCTAGATTTTTTTCCATCTAGATACAGATCTCTTAGATTCTGATCAAAGTTGTTAACACTTCCATACAAAACCCAGCTTTGCCTCCATGTACACTTTCCCCCAATGACCTGTGCCTGTGGTAGAGAGTCCTTGAGATGTCCCATTTGATTTCTAGAAGACCCAATGTTTAGCTGTAGGTGTTTCTCCAGCCACTGCAGAGAGAATGATGGCTTTGGAAACCCTATCCAAAAGTGCTCCATACAGAGCAGACTGTAGAAAATAAATGACTAATAAGACAGTTGTACTTCTTGTGACTCACCTGGAATTTCCAGTCCAATATTGTACCCCTGAGCTTACCTTTGCCTGGACACTGCTGTTGGATTTGGGCCCTTCAAGCCAAAGGAAAACCTGAAATTACGTAGTTGTACAGTAACTAAAGTTTGTGGTGTGCAGGTTCCTCAACACACCTTCCCAACCCACTGTCCTGTTCTTTAAGGGAATGTAACATCTTACATACCTTAAATTTTATCAACACAATCAGTCATTGTTAGACAGCGAGTTACACTTTGTCCTCAAGTCTCCAGCCCTGCTTCCAAGCCCTTAAACATGCCATGAAATCCTGGATGTTTTGCTCAAATGAGTACTTGCCATGGGCAGCTCCCAAAACAAATGCTTCCATGGAGGAGAGACTCTTGGAGTGTCCTGAGCTGTATTCAGGCAGCTGGCACATCAGGACTAGACCAGTACCCCTCAGTTAAAGTTTTCATTCCACAAGGTTTGCCAAGATACCTGAAATAGCTCACACATTATGTAGGTCTTTAATTTGAAAGTAACATCACCTTATTCAAAAATTAAAAGTTATGCCAATTACTCTAATCAGACATCAAAAAAAGAAGCAATGTCTAACCAACCTCACTAGTGTCCTGGTAATAAGAGCTAAAAATAAAGGATCCCTTTGTAACAGCTTTTTCAGCTTTCAGTATAAACTTTGAGCATTAATTCAGCAATCTACTGTGCAGAAGCCTTGTGCTGTGCTCTAAAGAAATGCATTCTGAAAAACTAAATTATTGCAACTGGATTTTGCACAGAATGTTGACATTGGTGTCTATAAATAGCAGAGTCCACTATAAAGCAGTTGACATTTGCTTTTTCAGTCAGGCAGTGCTTGGTTAATCAGCTTCTACTACTGAAATTACAACTCAACATCACAATGGAGTAGAGAAAATATAAACAAATACTAGCAAAATTACCACTTAGACATTTTCCCAACAGATAAAAATCCTTTCTCAGAGAAGTGAATTTACTGGTGTTACATCTGGTCCTGACATGAAACCTGTTTCTCTTTCTTGGAGTAAAAGCCTCTGTTCCACCACAGTTATGGTGTGGAATCTGAGTAAATTCATATGGATCATGCTGTCACTTAATAAACTGGAAGTTTAAACAAAAGAGCAGAAATGCAAGTAAAGATTTAATTTGCATTTTTTAAATTACACTATATCTATACCTGCTACAAATTCTTATAACACTAACTTAAAACTAAAAAAAAAAAACAAAACCCAAATAAAGTCAAAGCTAGAGACAGTTTCTATTTATGCTACAGAAATGGAGATAGAAGGAAATTAACTTTCCCTAAGATGGCACATCTAACAAACTAGTTTCTGTAATTATGAGACTTATCTGATATCAGTGCTCTGGGGTTTAGGTCTTTTTTTTTTTTTTTAACTTAATAATTTCTACTGTTGCATCAGTTAAAATACAAAGATATTTTTCACAAAATAACTTTGTTGGCTGATTTTTTTTTTCCAGACAGCAGAGAGAATCCTAAATTACATCAAACAATTTAAATCGTCTCAGTGTAAAGGACATGAGACTCTGGTTCTTTATATGATTTTGTTTTGGTTTTTAGACTTGCCTCACTACCTTAAACAGTTGATTATGTTAACACACCTATGCATTGCATAATGTGTAAGTAGCACCATACACTCTAAAAGCCCCTTGGCTATGTCAAAACACAGAAACTGATGCCCTATCAGCACACAGCTGTCCTACCAGTGTAATTAAAACCAGTTTTAAATCAATTTATTTAGGTTTGTGAAAACCACTGTGGGTGCAAACCTCCATGTGACACACATCTCATTATAATTATCTCTTATCTGCTCACCTTAATTCTATCATTTACACACAAGGTCTCGTAAAGCACTGACAATACACGAGGTATTGTGTCAAGGCAGACATTATGTACACAAAGATAAACACAGACCTTTCAGCCTCTGCTTCTCCTCAGGATATACAACGATTGCTCAAAGCAAAAGTGTCCTGTCATCATTCCGTTCCAAATTACCAGTTTTACTTTATGTAAAACATAGAAGTCAGCTTGTGGGCTCCCTGTTTCTCACTGTCCGTCTCAACCACTTACCTTCTCACTCCTACACTATTTTTTGTCTTGGTTCTAAGGGTTATAAAGATTATACAGTATCCTTTTTTTTTTTTTTTAATTTCAAAAGCAGTTACTGAATGTGGCTTTCAGCCTGTCCCTCCCCTACTTCACTCATTGTTTTCTGGTTTCATTACAGCATCTGCATTACTGTTGTAGCTGAGGGGTCTTTTTGTAGCTTGTTGCTGTGAAAGAACTACTCATCATTAATTCTAGGCATACCTGAAGCTTTTAAAGTTAAATAATGCTTTAAGAAATTGCATGTCTATAAAATAATTTTAAGAAACTAATATGATAGTATTAGAAGTATTTCTACATTTCTATCCTATTGCATTTTCCAATTATTCTTTATTAGAAATATGAATATCTCAGTAAGGAAGTGATCCAAATGACTATACACCAAGGAGTTTAATGGATTTCTTAACTGGAGGAGGAGGCTGTTACAACATGTTCTCTATATAAAATAAGTAATTTACATTTATTGCTGGCTGTCACAATGCATTTAACATATCCAATTTATGAAAAACTCATTATTTTGATATTGGTCTTCCACATCTCCCTATGAGCTAGTTAGAATTTACTGAAAAGGCTTTATCATCCACTGAGAAGAAAATCAGGGCTTCCTTGTTGTAGAGTTGCTCAATTTTTTATGATCTGGAAGTAATTTATCCTTGTGGATTAATACAAACCACCTGTTTTTCTCGAAAGATTCTTGAGACCACTCCCATGTATTGACATATGGCCTTTGCCATTTTTGTTTTGTAAAGGAAGACACTATTTCCTAATATTGGAAATGTTAAATAGAATGAAAGTGCTGCAAACAACTGCATGTACAGCCATTTATAAGACTGTTTCTCTTCAAAAAGTAAAGTCAGAACCAAAATAAACTTAATTCTAAAATAATTAAGTGCACATGCAATGGTGTTACAATCTTGCTTAACAAAACAATATGCCGACAATAAAAGACAATAAAACCAGTTAAATCCTGAGAGTAATTCAAAAGTGAAGATGAAATATATAGACAGCTTGACTGCAACAGGTGCACATTTCAAAGCAGGCTTTAATGGACTGTTAAGGCTTTGGGATTCAGCTGAGTGACTGCCCTGCTGCTGTAGCTGTAGAGAAAGGGTTCGTGGCAATAATTGCTCATGGCACTTCACTGTGAAGTGAAGCTTTCTTTCACAGGGTCAGCCTACATGACAAGAGTGACAAGTATCCACTTACTTTGTCAAAGATGAGCCCCCCTGAGTCTAGAGCTACGACCACTGAACTTTAGAAATAAATCCTGAATTGTGATTGGCAGTGATGAGTGGCACAAAATATTTGCCTCCCATAGTACTTTCATCGGGAGCTCTATCTCACTGCACAGATTGTGTGTGTGTATTTTTCTCTAGAAAGTTATGAAAGGGGTCTAATTCCTACATTCACAGCCTTTCATTACTTCATGTGAGCACTTATTGAAAGGGATTATCTTATGAAAAATAAGTAACTTTTTCACCCTGGCCTTTACACTACAACTTGAACAGAAGGCTAAGCAGTGCCTAATGCTTCATTATCCTCTTGCATAATTTAATTGAGGTATATTAACGACATTTTGTGCATAAAGCAAAGTTAAATAAGGAGGAAGAGGAGAAGGTTTAGGACAGAAATCAAATAATTATGGAAGAAAAGCAGAAATTTAGTAAAAATACCAGACATCTGGGTAATAAAGTAGCTTCCTTCCAGCAATTTCAGGTGTGGTAGCCATAATACTTAGTTAAATACCTCAAAATCATTAGATATTTACATAGGACTATGATTTTTCAAGTTATTTAAACACCAAAAATCAAAAGACAAGCATTTTATGCCTAAATCAAAGCAGACACGTATTCAGATATTTCAAGCAGAAGAACATTTAAGCATTTCATACCATTTTTCAAGTCTCCCTGTAGCACCCAAGTCAGAAGCCTACACACCACAGGCTCACTCTGTAGCTACCAGAGCTAGAAAGATACTTCCCCAGAGCAATTTTATAGCAGCCAAGGTATTAATTTCCCTGCAGATACCAATTTCTTCTTCTTCACTACAGAGGGACCTTGAACAACTCTTCTCCTTGCTGATGTATCTCTGCTAAGGGACCAAAGACAGGTGGAATAAATCTGGCCACTAAGTGTCCTGTAAGAATCAGGTTCACCTGAAATCAACAGAAAAACTAAGACTGAATTGGAAAAAGGGCTGTGTTTTAGTAGTAGCAGACAACACCCCCTCCCTCCTCCCCCCCAGATCTCTGAGTCAATAACATTGACAAGTGGTTAGCCCTGTAGAGATTGTGGGTTTAAGAATCCAGTTTTATCCACCTTGACTTGCTTTGCTGTACACATTTAGTGAATGCAAATACCCTTAATGCTTTCATGCAGTGGCAATTTTGTGCATCCAGAATGAACACCACAGAGAATATCCCACATGGTAAAATGATGCTTATAGTACCTAGCCTGAATTGGATGACAGTATTTGCCGCAACACCTAGCAACTCTCTCTGTAAGTGGAAAGATAATAATCTGTAATGCTTGCATCCTACACAGAAATTAGGTCAGAAAGTATATTACTGGGACTACTCTGTTTCAATTACTTGGCAGTACTTGCAGAAACAGGCTCTTTGTCAGGTTTAGGCCTTTTAGTAGAGAAAGTAGAAAACTTGCAAAACATAGTGAGGTTTCTAGCAGGCAGACAAAGCTGCTTCAAGAATACACCATTGACAGTCTCTCCAGAATAAGCAAAGGAAGTTAACTTGGCCTATAAATATTTTTATAATTATCAAGCTTTCAAGTGGCTTGTAAGAAATGAGTTCCAGTTCACCATAATTAATTCTAAAAGACAGCTACCTTCTGTGTGCTTAGTTTCTTTGGTTCTTCCTTCCTTTTAGTTTTGTTTGTCTTTACTTTGATGTTCAGCTTTGTTTTCCCTTGGATCACAGCTTCAATTGTTTTCAGCCTCACAGTGCATCTGTAACTGTGGGACCCAGAAAAGACTGGGGGCAATCAAAAATAACTGTCTGGTTTATATTACTGTAATGAGCCTTACTTTACAACCCTATGCCACAACTATAAAGCAGTGAGACAGCCAGGAGCAGAACCCAACAAGCCACTAGTAGAATGTATCTTACTTTGCTTTGCACTCCAGAACTTGTACAGCCCTCATCTCCTGAGGATAAATGCTCTTCACCAGAAGAGGAAGATCTGTTCCTCTAAAACCTGTAAGTTCTTGGTCATAAAGAAATATATGTGCATCCTGTAGAGAAGTAAAAAAATATAAATAAATAATAAATAACATATAATAAATATAACAAATATAAAAAAAAAGTCTCTGTAACTTACAGTTGTTGAAAAAAGCTGTTGGACAGATTTTCCCATTCCAACCTTAGAGAATTTAAGAACTTGAAATTGTCTAATAAATCCTATTCATCTAAGAGAAATTGAACATATTTTTATATTTGAATAAGCTAATAGTGAAAAATGTTTTAGAGAGGAGTATGTATCAGTATAAAGTACAGTCCTACATTCACTGCTTAGAAAGTAGGTTGCAATAGAGCATCTAGATCCCTGAATTTATTTTTCCTGAAAATAATCACCGAGTGAAACTCGGCTCTTTTTCTCCATCTTAGATTTAGAGAGATACTCTGAAAAATATAGGATATTCATATCCTTTCTTGAATTCTTTTCTGGCCATAACTACTTGTGACCCTTGAATTATTTCCTCCCCCTTTTTAAGTAATAACAGAGGATATAAGTATGATTGATGAATTAGTAATCTGTTGGACAAGTAAGCATGTAGGACAGATCTTTACTTCTGGAAGAATGACCTCTGTAAGTACAAGACCCTGAAGGAAACAAAAAAGGACACGCACAGAAGGAAAAAAGCAGGAAAAATGAAAGGCAAAGCAGGTGGGAGCAGGTTTGTGAGTGGCCTTTCACAAGAGCTGGTCCAGAAAATAGACTTGGGTACCATGAGAGAGCAGAATGGAGATGAGAGGTGAACCTGAGGCTGAACAGGATACCAGTGAAAGTTTGGAATAATTCTGTGATCATCCTTGATGTTGTGATACACATGATTTCAGGTTCTCAGGCACATGGTGTGACCCTCGGGGTGTCCTGTGCAGGCCTGGGAGCCGGACTTGATGATCCTTGTGGGTCCCTTCCACCTGGCAGCTTTCACAAAGAGCACAGAAAGCCACCCCCATACCTGAACAACAAAACTACCTCCATTTAGCTTTCTTAGTCCATTTATCTTTCCCCAGTGCTTGTTTCCCCCTCAGCCTGACAGACAAGTGTAAGCTGAAACATAAGGTGAAACTCATGTCATGACATGACAAATGTGCTTCCCACCAGCCGGCAAGGAGCAGAGAAACTCGCCTTTTCCTTTGAGGATCAAGCCAGGAGGAGGGGGTGACTCACAGGGAACTGGCATTGCCACAGCAAGCCCTGTCTGCTCCAGGCTGGGGTGTCTGGTGACTGCCAGGGAGTGACTCTTCGTCATTTCTTCTTTAATTTGGTATTTGATTAGTGTGATACTTCTATTACTGGATAGTTTTAGAGTTTAAATTAGAGTTGCATCAAGAACATTCAGGAAGGAGGGCATTGGTGAGTATCCTCCCTGTCAGAATATCCAATTACCTAAAGAATAATAGAAGAAGAAGGAAAGAATAACTACTGCCAACAAAGTAGATTTTGTCACTAATTTCAATAACAGTTGAAGATATGCAATTTAATCTCCCAATGGATCCATTTTAAAATGGATATGTATGTTCATTTGTATTTTTATGTAATGTCCATCATATTGGTAAGGAAGCAGAATCTCTGTTTCCTAAATGAGAGATTACTAGATAACAAAATAAATCCCTTTATTTCTGGATAGCCTGCAACCAGTTAGATATGGTGGCAGCATGTGTACTACTTTAACTTTCTTTGTCAATAATGTGAAGGCCTGAGAGATAACTATCTTATCCACACTGCTGATCCAGCCCCAGGTAACAGGAATTTTTAAATGTATCAGAGAAAGAAGAAACTTTATTTAATTCCAATTTATTAATCCTTGTTATCATGTAGCATATTCTCCTGTATTATTTACTTTATCACAGAAAAAAAAAATAAACCTAAAGTTTGTTATTTTAAAAGAAGCTTCTTATATATGGTTAGTGCTTTTAGATCAGCTAGATAGATAAAATCAGATAAATAAAATAGGAGAATGCCTGTACTGATTAAGCCAGGAGATACTATTTCACAAAACCTTTTGCCTTTTATATAACAAGGAGTTTCAAAATCCTTGAATGGAGGACATAAAGAACAAGAGGAAACACACCCTAGATTTGCTGATTTTGCAACTTGGTTTCAAAGACAAAGACTTTGAAACAGTGATCACAAAGCTGTGAAAGTAATATAAACTCTGTTTGAAAGCAGGCCCAACTCTACTTACAAGATAGCTTTTGGAACTACTCAGGCCAGTTCTAAGAGCCAGCTCTTGCCAGAGGCCTTCATCCACTCCAAATTAGGATTTATTACAGAAAGCAATTACATGTAATTTAATATTAAATTACAATGCAAAGCAAAATCCAGACAAGTATTAGTCTGACAATATAGGCAGAATACAAATGTAGGTGCAATATTATACAAATAGGCAGCTTTAACTATTAATATGTGATATTGTTCCATGGAAGAACAGACAGGACCCTGCAATAAGCACTGGTTTAACTGAAAATACAGGGGCTGATTTACCTACTGTGAGTGAATTCTTCTTGATCATGGGGAAATGCCAGGAAAGCTGTCACGGCTCTCAGACCTTCAGATGCCAGCCAAGGAAACACCTGCTGGCTCCATGATGGGAGCAAGCGTTCCAGGGAAGTCAAAACACTTGTTTTGTAACTCATGATTTGTTTTCTTTGCTTGCTTTCTTTCCCAAAGGAAAATCTGTCTCAGCAATCAATGAACAACTCATTCTTCATGAACTGATGTTTTTTTCAAGAAGGGGAAGAGGTTTAGATTCAACCCAATATACAATATTTTTGTAAAAGAGAGCCTTAGCTTAGTTTTATTCTGTCTTCTTTTCAGGCAACCACTTAAAGCCTTGAGCACTATCAGATTATATTTATTTAATCAGAAAATACTTACTTCCCATGCAGTTGATGAGTATGGAAAATTTTAACCATTTATTAACTTGGGATAATGTAGCATAGTGATCCACTTCAAGAAGTCAAAAATTAGTAAGAGGGTTAATTAACACAGTTTTGCAGTAAAAGCCAAACCAGTTTAAGTGAGAAGCCACATAAAATGTCTGAATTTTTCCTTACTTATTAAATTGGGTAACACAAGTGACCAGTATCATAATAAATTTTCTCTTTTTCTATAAAATTAAGAATTTCTTAGGAACAGACCATTTTGTTCTCAGAAACAAGTAGGAGACTGCAACCTGATATAATACCATTTTCAAGGGCCAATTTAATGAGTTCAGTGGGCATTGATGTTGCCTCTGTTGCCCTGAAAATGATGCACTTTATCATCCACATTCATTGGGCTCTTCATATCTGGGCAGAGGTTTTTAAAATTGTACCTGATGGTGCAACAATGAGAAATAAATCTAACTGACAAGGAATAAAATTTCACCTCCATAGCTTTACCAGTTATGCATATAGTTTCTTATTTGCTTTAGTTTTTTAGCTAGTCTTGACAAACGGTGGAGTGCTTCAAGGGAATTATTTAGGGGACAAATTGTTAACCTATCAAGTTCTTAGAAACAGGAAACTGCTTAGCTAGTTTTAGATATCCTGTGTCCTAACCTTTAAGATAAGCAAGCTAATTTTTCATTTGTCCATGAAAGTAGATGCTTTTCCCTTAATTTTTCCATTGGATCAGGTAACCTTCAAGACCTTATTTATTGTTACAAATCTGAATGCATTCAGAAAAATCCAATGCCGTTTACTCTAATGGGACCAGAGCCTGGCCTTTCTATGTGAACATAATTTGTATTCCCCATCAAAAGTGATTTTTAATGGCCTCCTTAACAAGATAATACATCAAGGAACTGGTGACAACTGCACCTAGTAACCTACTTAACAGAGCCAGTTTGACAACAATTATGCGTTACGGCATGTCATCAAGGCAGGGTGTAACTTATTAAATATAGCAAACACATTTGATTGTGGACCATAGTTGCTTGAGAAGGTTGAAGGTGGTAACTTCTAAGCAGAAGAATTGTTTGGCTTTGGGGTGATACTGACTTGGGACCGGAATAGAGAAAGCATCTACTGCATATGAGGGTAGTTCAGTCATCAGCAGATACAAGTAAATGCTTGAGCTTGTGAATGGTACTCAGAGCTGTGGGTTCATGAAGTACTTCCTGAAGATTTAATTTCATTATATTCATAGGACAGGCAGATGAAGGTAGAGGAGACCTGAAGGAGACCTCATTCAAATTGCCATCTTACGTGCACATACTGCTTGTTCTGAGTTGATCGGTCCAAATTTTACAGGGAAAAGCCAATTCTCCCATTTCTCTCTCCATTTTGAAATAAAAGATCCAATTGCTAGCATTGGTTTCTGTGACTGGAATGGAACAGCAATGAGGGAAATACATTACATATGTAATATATATCTGTCTTGCAAAAAAGTAAATAGCATTAGCCATTCATGATTCCAGTGAACAATTCACTATACATATACTATTATTAATATTCAGGGAAAAGTCACAATTTTTCTGGATCTTTGGGAATATTTTGATTTGAGACAACATTTTATCACAGAGAAATTTGCCTTCCTGCAGGTAATCAGAATTTCAAAACTATTTCACAAGAAATACTCAGAATTATTCTGCAACTTACATATGTACTACTTGCATGTAAGTATTGCTAAACATTTACAATTGTTAGAAGTCATAATCTATGTGATATGTACCACCTTTAAATGCTTGGGTTTTTTAAGGAGTCAAAATTTAACTTAGTATAAATCAGGTATTTAAAATTTACACCTCCATTTCAGGTTCAGTTACTGGAAGTTTGGGATCAGAGTGACTGTGGGTTACCTTACAGACACAAATAAGTCTTGCAGGAAGTAGAGGAAATACGAAAGTCTAAATAATATGGAGTGGTTATAGTGTGAAAAGGCATGCTGGAGTTAGTAAGCGTTAGTCCACATTAAAATACCTTTGTTCCTAAGGCAGAAGAAAGCAGAATTTATTTGCAGAGATGCAGCTCCTATCAGTAACATACAGTCCTGACATTTTCTAAATAATTCACCTTGCCAAAAAGCCTAAGTAAACTTAAGGAGACTTGGCAGAATGAATTTAATTTCTTCTCTAAAGGATTTTGCTTGAGTGCTTATGTCAGAGGTATGGTGTTTTCTTGATTATTCAGTATCTTATGTTTAAGCAAATAAAATCTTACTGTATAACCCAGGCTCTTAATTTCACTTTTTTGAATTATCTAATCTTGGAGATGACTATTAGTGTACAGTAAAACATGACAGCCTATTCCTGAAGTGTTCCTTAAAACTTACTTTGATAATAAATTTCAGTTCGTGTTTTGCCTGCACTACAAAGAACATACCAAAGGATCTGTAACAGGCATATTTTTTTAAAACAGTAACAACTTTTACCTGCAGAGTGTTTTTGTTTGGTTTGGGATAATAATGTTTCTTTTTTTCATTCATTAAATGAAATGAACTGTACTGACAAAACTACCTTCTTCCTAAAATGAAAGCTGATTGTCCTGAGAAAAAAAGAAAATGATCATTTGGAAGCAAACCCAGTTTTCATTCCAAACTATTCTCACTCTGAGAGCAGATTTCAATGTTACAGTTAATAAGATACTCAAATATCTTTCTGTTGCAACAGTGAAAAATTTGGTGAGAGTAGCATGCAAGATGAAATCAGGCATTGGGCCTGCAGGATATTAACACAGTAGCAACCATTTTGGTTTATCGTGGGTATCAGGCATAAGATGGCAGATGTCTGCGGTTGGGAGTGGTGAAACAGCTTGGCTGAGCATTTTGGGAGATGCAGAGTAGCTGAAAGCGTGGCTACTCTTGACCCGAAGATAGGCAAAACCATCTGCTGATGGCAAACAATCTCTTTGAGTCGCATAAGCTACAGGGGAAGTTAAGGTCTCACAGCAGAATTCAAACTGTAGTTTGAATTCTGCTGAGCTGTCTTGAGTCTCCCTACACTACCCCGTGAACCTGTGGTACAGATGGATCTTGACTGATTTTTTTTTTAGTGTTGGGAGTGGGATGAGAACATGTCATGCTCATTCACCAGTGGCCTACAGAGTATGCTGGCAATTAAGCATATGTATAACTTCTAAAATACATTAATATCCCCATTGACTGCTTAAAATCAATTACTTTGATGTTTCATAACTGTACTCAAAATATTTTGCAATTGTTTCATACCTGTAAAGTACATATTCAGCTTCTTGAAAGAGCAGGTCTTGAACTTTTCAGTCCAGGCCTGTAATGCCAAATCAATGTATCTGACTTCTGTCAAATCTTCTGTGTACTGCGTGACCAGGATATATTGTGATAATATATATTAGTAAAGTATAGTATTATTATATTAGATAATTATATTATATATTATATAACATGTATTATATGCATTATATAATAGTAACATGTATTATTAACATTAATACATGTTAACATTAATATTATATTTTTGATGTATAATTAATATTAATATATAACTTTATAGCTTTAAAAGCCAACATAAAAATACATGCAAAACTTTTGTCAGTATTATCAAGGGAGACATAAACATGGGTAGTGTCAAAAGACTCAGCAGAGAAAGGCTACACTGCCGCTTGGAGACACTCAAGTGCTGGGTTCATCCTCCTGCTATGTGACTAGATAAATGCATGTTGTATGACTGAAATGTAGTTCACAGAATAATGAACATCTGGAGGTCACATAGGCCAGGCATCATCTCCTTGGGGATAGCAGTTTAAGACTTTTTCCCTTATCTAATTGGAATTTCCCATGATGCAGCTTGTGTCTGTTGTTAAGATTTCTTCTGTGTCCCTCTGAAAAGTCTTCTCTTTCTAAGGCTGACGTAACCCTGTTCACTCAGCTTCTCCTCACACACCACATGCCCCAATCCCTTTATCACCCTGCTGGTCCATGGTGGATGTGCTCTGCTATCTCAACATATTTCTTGTACAGGGGAGTCCAAACTGAATAGAGCACTCCAGCTGCAGTCTCACAACTGCCAAGCAGATGGGAAGAAACACCTGCCTTGACCTGCTGGCCACACTCCTGCTAATATACCTCTTGGTTATCACTGCGTACATGATGGGACTCAATTAAGTAATGTGCTACAGATGTCTAAAATTACTTCAAACAAACACACATGCAAATAATTCTTTTTCCCTTATTCTCACAGTAAAATCCAAGATTAGTGCCATAACTGTCTGCAGTATAGATTTTCCTATTAACAACTCAACAAAGAAGCATTGTACTCAAAACTCAAGTATTAGTACTTGTCTAGCCTCATTAAAATGTTATAAAAGTATTCCCAGACAAGAAGATTTTATGAGTTAAATCCTGTGAACTTAAACAATAATATATTAATATAAAATCTTGCACTTCATCACTGCCCTTACAAAGAAAATTCTGTGTAACTACAGTGCTAAAGGAGCTGATAATATCGTAGGTTTATATAATACTCCTTTTGCTTATTATAGTTTCTTTGCAAGCTTCTCAAACGTGCTCCAACAGGTGATGTATGTTTTCCCTGTCAGCTCTCCTCCCTAACTAAGTAATTTACTTTGTAATGTAATAAATGTCGGGCGTATGCTTCCCAGCATGGATGCTTGAATCTAACATTCCATCAGACAAGCTTTGATTATAGGGTTTTCTTAATTATGAATCTACAAGGAGGGCCTGGCACAATTCTGTCACAAAACCAGTATACTGGTGATCTTGAGGTAAATCTCAAAAAAACCAGTCTAAAATATATATGAAATTGTATTTCCTTTGTGTTCAACAGATCAGGATTTACTAGTTCTCATTTCAAGCTAAAATAGAGGTTGGGTGTTTCCAAATGTAGGTGCCTAAATATATTAGGACATACATATTACATAACATAAAAGCAATGCTCACTATATGAAGCTATTGTAAAGGTTAAAAGAATCTGAAAATAAAGAACCTTACATAAAGGCTCTGCATGACCAACATTTCCGGAATTCAGACCCCATCTCTGCATATTTTTGTGTTTGAAAACATCGTCCCTGGGCTTTAGGACGTACTGTTTCAAACAAATAAACCTGCCTCTGTCATCACTGGTAAGCCACTGATGAAAACAGGACAGGTTTTACTCTCTGCATTTAAAAGCTGAAATTACTCTAGCAAAACTCAGTGGTATGGTAACTGTTTTTCAAAATTATGACCACCAAGAGATTTTTAGACCTTTGAACAGTTGCTGTTCAAGAACTACCACAGAATAATACAAAACCTAGTCTATGTATGCCACTTAAAAATAATATATATGCATTACACTTTACTTGCAAAAACAAGTTTTACTCAACATTTAGCAATTCCTGTAGCACACCAAGCCAATGGGTATCACCCTCTCATCAAACTCAAATAGATATGACACCTTTTCTGGCCTGGTGGGGCAACTGTTATGATTGTTCTTCATTATAATTTAAATTGCGTATAGTAACACCAATGAAAAGAAGATAGACTTTGCCTTACCTTCTGTTATCTTTGGAAGACCTGTAGTCATAAATCGAACCAGATTTTCTCAAATTACTATGGACTTGTAGTAAAAGTTCCACCATCTCTCTATGATTTTTAAATTATAGCAAGAAGATTAAGGTAGTAGTATTTTTCAGAGTATTTCTTGCCTGTAAGCTATAAAGGCATCTGTGAGGCACTCTGTTGACAAACTAGTCTTTGCTTTGAAGTGACACTTATTACAAAAGCAAGGAGGTGTTTGGCAGAGAAGAATTAAGAATAGTTTCTTTCTATATGCATGAGGGAAGAAAGGAAGGATAAAATATTCACATTTCTTTATAATTTAAATTTTCATAATTTAAATTTTATCTGATTTTTCTTTCAGTTTGAAAGACTGCTGTTTCAAGCCAGGCGAGTTTTCCTACACAGATACTTCCAAAGACCCACAAAGCATGTGCCATGACTCCCCCTATTCTCTCCCATTTAATAAAATATAAATGGATCACTTTTGGACTCTTGATTTGAAATATGTGGAAAACTTTGTTGTTCGACTATCTGTTATACTTACTTGCCTTTGCTGAGCACACCACCCCCATAAATATTACTGAATATAAAAAACACATGGTATAATGGATAATATTACAAAATAAGATCACATAACACAGTAAAAATGACTGTACACATAGAAGGAAAGAGGAGCACATACTCAGTGTCAGCTTCAGCAACGGAACCCTGTTCCTGAATTCTGATGTAGAAAATTTTATGTCAGAAGAGTCGAACATATAATTATAGCCTGAAGTTCTAGGACTGATTGTCACGCTAAATAAAAATACAACCACTATATACATGTGTGTTAGAACCAGAACAAAGAGGATTATGGGTAGAGCAACACAATACACGTTTTTTTCTTAAACAGCATAATGTAATAAATGACTGATGGACAGTTGCATTAACCTCTTTAGAAACTTGACGTTCTTTCCATATTTAGCATACTGAAAAATCTAGCCTTTCCTCCTGTTCTAATGCACAAATTCAATGCGAGTAATTTGCAGTGCAGAACCAAGAATGAAGCCTGCATGAGGTGTCAAGCACTAAACTTTGTGTACCAAATCAGACAAGTCCACTGTTTTAAGGTATCTCCATTCTTTTCAGTGTAGGCAGAATTTGGTATCCATGAAAGCTTTTATCTGACTGTAGTGAGTCGGGACCTGCTCAGGCAGGCTGCGTTATTCAAGTGGAAAACACAGAGGACAGAAATGGGAGCTTGTGGGCACTTGTCTTGGTATTGGTGTCTCTTTCCAGGACTATTTATGCATTTTGAAGTAGACAAACTTGGGTAAAAACCAGCAGAGATATTTGAAGCCACATCCAGGAGTAAGATTCTTTCTTCCACCCCACCCGAAGGCACACTTTATCACAAAGGTATTACTAGCTCCTTCTGGCCTTGTGAATTTTGCACTGCTAACTTTGTGGTTGCATATGAACTTCACTGAAGACCTGAAGACCTCCTGTCCAGTCTGGAGCTAAGGCTCTCTCTGCAAAAATGGCTTTGAATCAAAATGAGCAGGACAACTGGCTTCCCAATTGCTTAACATGGACTCTAACCCCTAGGCTATTACACGAAAGTTAAACCTAAGGGTCTAAAACTCTTAACAAATTTCAAATTTCAAGTAGCCTAGAATACTGAATTGCTGAACTAAGACACCAGTGTTTCCCATGGCCTGAAATTCCCAATTCCTTTTGTGGATCTGTGCCTACATTCAGATACAGTCACTGGCAGGGAACAGGTCTTCAAAACAGTGGCTTGGCACTCAAAGCACTGTGATTGTGATAGTTACAGAATCTGTTTTAAAGCAGCATTTAATTCTGGTAACTCACAGCCACAATGCTTATAAACATATTATTCTAATCTCTCGCCCTCCTCTCCATTTTTCTCTAAAATTGATCACTATTGTATCATGTTATCTATTCTGTTACCTGTCACAGGCCAGAAAATAATCTGAAAGCACAACCAGATCTGGTATCTGTAAATCTCAAATATTCATTTTCTTTGTCTAGTTACAAAATTGTTTGTATACAAAAAACAATCTAACACTGAGGTAAGCTTTATGAAGAAATTGTAACACTGTTTTAATGTATCACAAATGCTCCTTTAGAATAACTTGCACTGACTCATGGCAAGATATTTTGTGGTGACTAGTTCCACATAAAACTTTGGTAAATAGGTCCCATCTGGAACACGAGCAGCTCTGTGCTCTTCTTCCTGATGATGCAGTACATCAAACAAATCCCCCAGACACTCCCCACTGCAGGCTCACTATCTGTCTGGTGGTGGTCAGGGAGCCAAAATTGTGGGAACCAGTGCTGTAGATCAGAATGAATATGAAAATACAAGAAGAATACATAACTAAGAAGGTCTGCTAGTGCATAAGTGTGTTAGATTTCACAGCTTAATTCCTATTCTTGCATTTTAAGTGGGTGATTTTCTCCATCCAGTACAGTTACAGATCTTCCCTTAAAGGCTTTTTCCTGTGGCAACTGCACACTGAGTCCCTGTCATCAGGCTGAGGTACAAGTTCCATTCCATCCCGTATTTCAGGTTTGCTGGCTTGGCGTTCGGCATACTTCTGAAATATGTAAACAACATTTAAGAATGCTATAAGCACCAACATGTAATTCATGAAGCAGAATTTTCCTCCTCCCTTCCACTCAGAAGCCTACCTTTATCCAGACTCTTTATGTCATTGTTTACAACCTCTGCACAAGGTGTCTTTATAACACACCTACTAATAGGCTACACTGCCTCTGAAAACCTCCTTTCATGTTTTTGCCTATTATTATGGTAACTTGAATATTGTCATTATTTGTGCCTAACCACTATATGCAGATAATGCATTAAAATGTCATTTTTACACACTGAGCAGTTCCAAACTTTGTGTCACCCTGTGGCTGCTGAAGCTGACATCTCACTGCACTGCAGAACAGGGAAAAGAAATCCATACTTTCAGAAAGGAGAAACTTCTTTCACTAGAGATTTGCATTTTCTAGGGGAGAAATTACTACTGGGCCTGCTTCACCCCCTACCACTCTACCAGTCACGCTTCTGGACCTTCTTTTCCATGTACTCATTGTTTTGTAGTAGAAGTAGCTCATGATGTAAGTGTGAGAAGTATGAAAGGAAAAAGGAAGAAAACTGGATATAGAGGTTATCTCCTACAGAGACCAGAAACCAAATACCAAGTGACAATGAAAACAGGGCTGATTGGGGATGGGGGCAAAAAAAATTACTGATTCTGTAAAACAGCTGTTATGTCAGGTTCCTTCTTTAATGAGGAAGCAGAGTTTAGCAAAGCTCTTCACACTGATCTCCTGTGAATAATACATACTATGTCTGCTATTGATCTAAGTAAGGACTGAATATGAAATTTGTAGCACTGGTAGCAGTAGCAGCTGGGGGGAATGTAATAAAGTGATCTCTTGTACTAACCTGGAGCACTTTATAATAGTAGCAGTAAAACCTGTGAGGCTGAAGTAATTCTCTTGCCGTTACTTGTCCTTCTTTAGCAATTTTTCTCGCTTCCTCATCATTTTCCTGGAAAATTCAGATGAAACAAATAAATAACAGAGCAATCAGTGAGTTACTCAAAGCCTGGCTAGCATTAGCGGTTTTATTAAATGGGCTATTCAAATCTGCAAATTAATGTGCAATTACAGGTAGATTGCAAAGGCATGATTAAAACTGCAGATTTGTTTAAAAATACTGGATTGCTTTTATTGTCACTACTGGTACCTTAGGGCTAGCAATAACAACTTTAACGACTAACTGTACAATTTTGAAAACTCAGTTGATTACTGCTCGACTGTTTCGTCCAAGCCATAATCCTCTTCAAAATCAGGTCTGACATCTCCCAGACACACTTGGTTTTTCAGAAGACAAATCCACAGCTGTTCTCCTGTCCTATGCAAGGGAATTCAATGTCCTCCATTTAAAAATAACTCCTTGAATTCATGTACTTATTCCCAAGATTTTCAGGTCTAGATTTCAAAGCTTTTAGTATTCTCTTCTGATTCCTCAGGCAGAACTACAGTACTCTCAGAAGAGAAACTTCTCCTGTGTTTTTTAACCTAACAGTATTTTGACCTAAAGCACAAATGGTGTTTTCAATCACACAGTTACATCTGTCTGCTTTACAGGATCCCAGCCTCTCATTATGAGTATGTTACAGAGCAGCAATTTTTTTTACATTCAAACAGAACACGCAATAACTTCTGCTCTAGTCAGGGCCTAAAAAAACTCTAGCATTAATTAAGTAGTATTTAGGAATCTGGTTGTTTCTTTCACAATTGCCTTAGTCAGTATACTAAGGCTCTGACTCATGAACTCTTCCGCCCATACCTAAAATGAACTCTTAAGTATTGCCCTAAATAGAGATGGTTACTTCAATTAAGGCCTTCCCATCTTATACTAATAACAGAATGTACTTCCTTTTTTCCAGGATCTTGATAGAGTTCATGCAAAATATAAATGTGGAAATACAAAAGAAGAGACTATTAAGAGAAATGGTTTACATGTTTGTTTATCACTTTGAACTTGAATCAGTAATGGAACTTACCTTAGCCCATTTTATTTTCTCTAGCAAGTCCTCTAAGTTTCTCTTAACTGGAACATAATGTTTCCAAGGTTTTAATCCAATATAAAAGTGTTCATAGTACTGGGAATCTTGCTTCAATACCAGGCTGTCACCCAGCAACAGGTATGGAAACCTGTAAGCTGCTACGGTGCCATCTACATTCACTTGGTATTTGTACTACAGCATGAAGAGAGAGGGGAAAAAAAAGGTGAAACATTTTGTATCAGAATGGGAAAACCAATGGTGTAAAATATTATTTTAACAGGTAAGAAGTAATTGTCCTTATTAATCTTCATCTAAAAATTAGTTTTTAGTATTAAGCAGGTGTAGTTTCATGGTCTTCTGGATAACATAATGGAAAAGGGATTTGTTTTCAACTCCAGGCTGACAGTCAAGAACCTTTGTGTGACATGAACTGCCTGATGGGTATTCTATTGAAGTGTCCTGGGATAGAGCAAGGGCTACAGCAGGGAAGGAAATAAAACTAATCTATACATAAATTTAAACAAGGAAATTTATTCTGACTTAAAATCACATCATTTTATAGAATAATCTGAAGCGTATTATTAAATAAAATAATCTGAAACATTATACTAAAAACCATAAATGTACTGTTTTGGCAGATGTTCTTGGCTGTTACAGCATTTCTGATATATCAACCTCTGGAACAGAATTTCAATTGCTATATATTATAATGGCTTTATACAGGACTCTTTCCCCTTTATTTTTTATACCTCTATTGCAGTGAAATTTGTGTGTTAAAAGTACAACAAAAACACTCATCTATTTCTAATTTGTTACTACAAAGACTCTGGCATCCATAATATACTTGCAATGGATACAAGTTGTGTCCATTGTTATCATATTTACCCCAAATAAAAGAAACACTGATGGCGAGAAATCCAATTTCTTAATCTATTAAAAAATAAAAATAAGCCAAGATGTCTCTCTAGAGGTCTTTCTTGGCTTCCTTTACAAGTGTGTCACACTAGGACATTGATGACAGGTGGTTTACCTACCCTGCATGGACCTGTGCTCCCAGTGCAGCGTAACTGTTTTGTTTACTGAAAAGAGTTAACAAAAGTAAGCCTTGTCTTTTCAGTTGGTAAGAACTTGACAGCAAAATTAATCCAAAACTGCAATCTGCTTGCTACCTTAAAGAAGTCAAAGAATCCCATCAGCTGAGCCTTCCCCAGTTCTTTTTCTTTTTCTCTGAAGAAGAAATATCCTGTTATTCCAGCATCTAGTAGTTCTGGATTTTCCTTGGATAACTTGACAAGATGAAGGCGTTCTTCTCGGCTGTCTCGACCTCTGAATAAAGCCCGCTCAGTTTTGTTTTCCCAGAAGGGGCCTATGAGCAGTGAGTGATAAGGCAAAAGCAAAGAGCAGTGCAATGTCCATGATATGTTTAATGCAAATAAGGAACTTGGTTTGGCAGTGGCATTACACTCAGGGACATGGTAAGACAGGCATGGTTTCCCATAATCACTTATTAACCACAGGGTTAAACTCCCAATTCTGGTTTGAATTTTGGGATGAGAAACTGAGCCGCTCATAAAAGGAAAATCAGAGAACTGCTTTTCCACTCAACAATTTCGTATTTAAGTAACTTCAAACTATCTTGAAAGCTACATAAGTGATTGTAATAAAATACGTAAGGAAAATACTAATAATTAAGGTAATTCTCCATCCATAAAGCCTGCCACAATAACCAAATATCTGTAGTAAAATCCACCTCTGTTACTCAGCAATTTAGTTAGGTCCTTGAGAAATCACTTAATGATGCCTTAAAAAAGAAAATAAATGGCTATGTTGTGTCCTCTAGATACTTAGCAAGAGTCTGAAAGACTTAATCTCTGCTTACAGCCTGCTTTTAAAAACATTAAATATGTCCTTTTTCACCCTTCTGCTGAAAACTTCCCTAAAGGACCCACTAAATGGAGTAGTCTCTTATTCTCTCCTAATTGGAAAAGCAGCTGTACTAAATCAGTAAATGCACAATACCTCTAATTGATAGGTTAATTAAAATATTTAATTTAAAACCTAATAAAGAAAAGAGAAACTGAGAACTAATTAAGTAAAAATAAATAACTTCTCATTCAAGTTTTACTCCTTAGGTATTGCTTACGCCTGTTGTTTGATCCCTAAGTATTCATTCATTTCCCAGGGGGGAGGAAGACACCTGTCAGTAAAGCTGACTCTTCTTTCAAAGCCAGAGAAACAATTCAGGAGATCCCACACCGAGGTATTTTTTTATACAATGTTTTCTCATTTGAAATGAGGCTTCAGCACAGTATTAGTCTACTTCTTCAGGATTCAAGTTCATTTTTTGTAAACAGAACACTGGGCCACAACACAGTCAGGAAAAGGGTTATTATTTGATTAGAAGAAACATTTGAGTCCTTTACCGAGGAGAAAGGCCTTTCAATTATATTTAGTTTTCCTGTGCCACGTCACAGTAGGTATCTTCTGGATACCTTTAAGTTAAAATTCACATTTGTAAACCAGACTTCTTTAATTTTGGTTCTAAATTATACTCCTCTTTAGAGGCAGTGTTGAAGTGCTTGCAATCTGTAAAGCCTAAACTGTCTGTATTAAGAGATCTCCTAGGGCACTCTGAAGACTTTAACACACTATTTGAATGCAACTTGCTTCTTCAGTGGAAATCACGAGTTCTTTTTAAATGCACGATCTCTAATTCACCTGTGTTTCCTTGAATGGACAGGAGATCATTTGTGACTCCACGCAGTGTCTCCAGAGTTGAGTGGGTTACATCATATGTTGGAAGGACAATATCTCTGGAATCCACAGAGCCACACCAGGAGATGACAGGTACAGGACCAGGTGTATCATTAGCCTTCCGATACTCAACTGGCCAGTCTCCAACATTAAGATAGAACTCCACATCAGGAAGACGGACCTAAATGCATGCCCAAGAAAGAATAACACAAAGAGAGAAGCTGCTTGTCCCTCTTACATACATTCCTCAGTTCTCTCATGTCGTACAGATTCAATATATCTACTAGACAGTTCACAGATTTAGCTGTGCTTCAGATATGAATTCCAAGTTTCTGCCCTGCAAGCACTATAAAAGGAACACCCAGATGCCAGGAAACAACTCACAGTTGGGCCTTAGCCTCTGCAGCTTTCCGAGCATTTTCATATAGGCTGGCCCCTACATATTACCCTTAACACACAGTGTTGTCTTGATGGAAAGACAAAAATCGAATCTTACTGAAGTTACAACAAATGCAGTACTGCCATATTTAAATATGTTTAGCCTGGAGAAGAGATGACTGAGAGGGGATCTTATCAACGCTTACAAATATCTTTAGGGCAGGTGTCAAGATGATGGGGCCAGACTCTTCCCAGTGGTGCTCAGGGACGGACAAGGGGTAACAGGCATATACTTCAACACAGGAAATTCCATCTGAATATGAAGAAAAACTTCCTTATTGTGATGATGACAGAACCATGGAACAGACTACCCAGACAGGCTGTGGATATTCAAAACCCACTCTGGAGGTGATCCTGCGCAACCTGTTCTGGGTGAGCCTGCTTTGGCAGGGGAGTTGGACTAGATGTTCTCCAGAGGTCCCTTCCCATCCCAACCACTCTGTGATTCTGTGATATTGCCTTAACTAGTCTTACATGATCCCAACTGATACCTTTCTGGCCAGCGACAGGAACATTTCATCGGAGAACATCTTGAAGTCTGTGTACTTCCCTAAGGAGCGACGGTAGATGTGATTATTGAGAATAGTGTAATGAACAATAGCACCTCTTGTTTGGCTGAACTTTGCTGGGATCTCCTTAAGCATTCGCTGCAGGTCAATGATGGGAAATGAAATTAAGTCTTCTGTAATCTGAGGTTCTTGGGAAGGACAGGACATAATGTCCTGCCAGACCACAGGGTCGTCTTCAGGACAGTCACAATATTCATGATAAACTGGGTCTGTGGAAAACAAAGCACCCAGAGTCTACATCTGTGATTCTACAACAATCATAATTTACACATTACAGTGGCTTGGCATTTTCTAGTCCATGTTTTCTAAAGTTTTCCTGGGAAATCACCCTTCCTATAATTTCTGGAATTCAGCAGTGTAACTGAGAAAACAGCAACATTCTTCTCTTTTCAGAAATACCAGACTTTGTGTTATCAGGGTGAAATTATTCTGCTAAATGAAGCTCCATTACTGTGAACCTGCCAAGCACACGGGGGACTCAGAACTGTTTGAGCTGTCCACAGCTACTACAGCCCAGGTACTGCAGTTCAAATACAGCCTAATTCAGAACTCTGACACATTACATTATATAAAAAATACCCTTACCTTTCAAAATATAAGGTGATTGAGCCACATGCTGGTCACCATAGAGTATCTCAATTTTTAAGCCTTTTGTGACACTTCCATACATCCGATACCGCATAAGAAATGTACCATCATTTCTATCCAAAGGCCGAGGGGTGTAAATTCTGGTGGCTTCTTTTGGAGAAAGTGCTTTAATTACCACTTTAAACTGTGCTCTCCCTGGAAAGAAGAAAATAAAACCAGTTGAAAGCATTTTAAGCTATTACAATCACATCTAGTAAATAAAGGTAAGAGCAAACTCTACTGGATTAAGACCATGGAATTTAATTTGTTTTTTCACTATAATTTTTTAATTATACCAAGTTGGTAAAACTAATTTCCAGTGATGAAATATCATCCTATCAAATTTTCTTGGTCCTCACATACCTCTAAATGGAAAACCTGGAGGTGGAGATAAAAAATTAAATATTTGATTACAAGCTAGAAGGAAAGCTAACAGTATTTTGAAGCTAAAATTAGGCTTAATACTAAGTTTTCAAGTTAGTGCTCTGAGGAACAATAATTTCCTCTAGAGTAAGACAGGAAACCAAGTTAAAACAAGAGCAGAAAAGAATACTTGCCAGCTTGTGGAAAGGCAGTTGCAGCATGCAGGAGTCACATACAAATTGTTCAGCTTTGGGCTGCTGCTGACTGTCTTGCACATTTAAAGTCCCAGCTACTGAAAAGCAGGGATAAGAGAATGAGAGTAGAGATGCCCCCTGGACATCTGTCTGACCTGTGCTTAAAGATCACCAGCATTTAATTATTAATGCCTCAGACTTTTTTACTGGATATGGAATAATTTATGGGCAATACAGGTACTGTATTGTCTGTTATATTCTGTTATATTCTTTAATTCTATCACAACTGGTCATTGTCAATTTTATTTGTTTAAAAAAAAAAAAAAAAAAGAGGGGGACAAATTATTCCAAAGCGTGACAGTCTAAGTATTGTGGACCAAACAAATACAGTGTGTTACCACCAAGTAGTATATAGAAATAAATGAAACTGAAAAAATCCAGATAAAATCAAGATGCTATTAAAATCTGAGTATGTCCCAACAGCACCAAATGATTGAGGTGAATATTGAGAAATCACAAGTCAAATACTACTGAATTTCATATCCTCGTCCTTACCTACAGGAGATAACTATGTGGGTTTTTTCCCTGCTGTTTATGTACATCCTGCTCTAGACATGAGGAGCCCTGGCTCTGTCCAAAGGACATATTAGTTTTAGTTGGTGGTACTTTAGATGTTGGAATCATTTGGTAAGGGAAGTGACCCATAACAAAGCTGTCTGGGAAAAAGCCAACTCCACTGAAAGGGAAGGGGAAGAAAAAGGAGATTGAGTATTTCATGTAAGTACAAGTAATTCACTGGAGGCAACAAAATTTTTGTTTATGATTTACAACATTCATTGTGTAATGGGGTCAAGGCCTCTAAGTTCTACTGCAATATTTAATTATAACAGCTTTTTGCTGATTTTTAAATTTTATTTTAATTGGATGAAGTTACCATGTTACTTTCACTCGTGTTTTTTTGTTTCTCTCAATCCAAAGGAATTATAACAGAAAAATGTGTCCTTGTTGAATCAGCACCACTTGTACTTTTCTTATTACCCTGAAAACACATCTGGGACAGCATTTTAAGTACAAAATAATTTCCCAGTACTGAAGAGAGACTAAAATATAGACATGGTCAAAATGGAATACTTTAAGAAATCCAGATAATGACATTTGCTTTATGCATAATTTTTTTTCTCTTGTGCAGCTCACAAAACAGGTACTCCATGTATGGAGGAACAAGTGAAGAAATGCAGAGAAAGAGAGAAAATGTAATAAGATATTGATTTAGGCAAATTTCTAGAAAAGAACAAAAAACCTAGTCACCTTATTTCTCACATGTGTACTGAAGAGAAATTAAAAGATCTGAAAAGATTTCTTCAGTTGTTTTACTGATATCATTGCTGGTTACTTTCACAGATGGAAATGACAAAATTGATGAAGTCACTGAAGAGACATACGGATTATAAGCATATCCTTTAAGAGAGTCAGATACATGAGCATATATCCAGGAAAAAACATATACAGGTCTTGCATGTGACCATCACAAAAGCCCAGGGATCATGGACAACCAAAGACCTGAAGGGAGGTCCTGCAGTGCCCACGTACAAAGGTGAGTGAACCAAGATGTCCAACTCTGTGTAGCAGCACTGGAACAAGAACTGGGAGAAGCGTCCCCTGCTCTTTGAAAGCATTTAGTGAAACCTGCAATACCTGGGAGGACTTGAAAAATATTTGTTAGCAATGTATGTAGATCACCTGAACACTTAACAGCTGATTTTATCACCACGTACATAAAGACGTGGTTGGCAGTTGTTAAACCTAGGCTAAAACCTCGCAGAAAAGAAGGATAAGGTGCATCCAAACATCCAAAAAAAAAGTCCACGCAGTTTACAGTAATAGAAAGTTCTGTATTTTCGCAGGGATTTTTTAATCTTTGAAATAATTTTCTAGGGAAAAAATGAATTCTGCATCATTTGACATCTTCCTACAAAGGCAGGTCCAATAGTTACAGCCTCTGGGTTGAAATTAAAGTGTGATGTCCAATGGTGCATATAAATTCTGGTGAACAGACCTGATGTTCAGAAAACAGATCTGGATTTAAAATCTACTCATTACGCTATACAAGTTTCATAATGGATGCCAGTAAGTAGTGACCTATTTGACTGAAATTCTAATGCACACAAACACAATTTAATAAATTTGGACAAATTTTACAAATGTGAAGCCTTAGCTGTAGCTCTTCTGCTCTGCTCACAGTGTTCCTGTTTTGCAATGGAGGCAATAATGTGGATTTTTTGCTATCTCATTAGCAATATTTTAAGATGTATTTAGTTTATAATGGAGAGCAGTGCCTGAATAAATATTGTTAATTGTAATTCTTAATGGCATTTTACAGATAGAATTTGAACATTTTAAATCATTCGAGAACAGAAGTTTATAGCCAGGGTCTCTATGAATTCATTAAACAGTGCTCATGCACTGGAATATGATCAACTCTACCGCTAATTTTTTAAAGGATCCTTTTCACCCTCCTGAACAATTTTTGGCATGGGACAGCAGCCAGAACAGACCAAGCCAACAGCTCTTCCCTGTCAGCAGCACGCATGCTCTGTCTTTGACTGGAGGCCACAGCAGGTCATGGGATGAATGGAGATCACTCCATGCCAGATGGCATTGGGAGCTGGAAACTTTCCTGGGACACTGAATTTATTAACATAAATATGAACACACACAAACACACTAAGATCAAAACTAGGTTCCCAGTACCCACGTCCTACCAGTTTATCTTGGAGGATTTAAACTAGCATGAGAATCCAACTGAACTTCACACCTTTTCACCTTTAGCAACCTGTTGTTTGAACCCAAGGCTCTCTCTGTGCAGCTGATATGAGCCTCCACTTCACTGGCAGCGAGTGTGCAGTCGCATTCTTGACTGCAATTACAAAACTGTGCTGACATCCAGCACCAAGATGCAACACTAGATGGAGAAAGTCCACACCTGAGTATCCGTGGCTCTGTCAGACTGAAGACATACCGTCTATGCCTACTCTTTGATTCTGCACTCAGCAGCTTTCTAACGAACAAGACGCGAAGAGACCGTGCATACTTGGTAGCTGCCCTCTCAACACCATCACTGTGAACAGTAAATAATACACAGCAAAGTACATAGCTTCTACCCCATATAAATTGGCAACACAGGATTTCCTCTGGGGCTATCTCAGGGTTATCTTCATTATGGAATCTGTGACACAAAAGTAATTTTTATTCCAAATTTAAACTATTAATACAGAGTGTGTGGAGTTAACTTGCAGCAGCAAACAGCTGACTGGCATCAAACCACTGGCCTGCAAGAACAAACCCAGTTCCCATCCCCAGGAGAAGTGTCATGGGATGGCTTGCGCTTGTGCTGAGTAAACAACAGATGAAAATTATTCCTTAACGGAGTAGCAGTAGGATAACACAGCCCAGAGGGCTCTGCTGACCGAGACAGAAATTTTAAGCAACTGGTGAGTGCGGCATTAAAAATAATTGCGTTACCACTTCCCAGCGGGGTACCGGGATTTTACGTCCACTCTCTCCAGGAGCACTGGTCATTTTGAGCTTGTTGGTTAAATCCAGATAATGACATACTGTTTAGAGCAGACGAGTGGTGAGAGCAGAGAAGGCACTGGGCAGCACCAGAAGAAAGGAGGGTCTGACCATGTGCTTCGCTCGCCAGCGGACCTGCGTGTCCCGGGCGGTGCGGAACCGGGAGCAGCCCGGGAACAGCGATGCCACAGAGACCGCTCGAAACGGGGAAAGGAAGGAAGGGAGCATTGGAGGCGGGGAAGAGAGGAAGGGTTGGGCAGCTCCAGCCAGCTCCTTGAGTGAAATCACAGCCTGGGGCAGGGTTTCAATCCCGCGCACGTGCCCGGCCCGGAGCACAGGAACGGTACCTGGCGGGGAGCGGGAGAAGTTGCGTCCGGCCGCGCTGACAGCCTGAATGTAGAAGTACCGCACGGGCAGGGTGAGCCCCGCGTCCAGCCCAGGGCCCCACGCCAGGCTCCGCTCGGCGCTCACGGGGTCCGCGGGGTCCGCTGGCTCCGCCGACTCCGCCGGCCACAGCAGCGGCCCTGTGGCGCCCAGCA
>VZTX01015539.1:326293-364763 GCA_013400915.1 Pardalotus punctatus | reverse complement strand
CCCCGCCCGCTCCCCGCCCCGCGGGGCGGCCCGGCGGGGCCGGGGCCAGGGCCGGGGCCGGGTAGAGCCGGAGGGAGGCGCGGAGAGGGCCGGGCTGTCCCCGGGCGGCTGGATCCGGCGCCGCCTTTCCTCTTTCTCCTCCTCCGGGCAGTCCCGCGGTGTGTCCAGGGATTTTGGGGGGGGTGAGAGGCTGCCCCCGCCCAGCCCGTGTGCCCCGGACCGCGGCGGGACCTGCCCTGCCCGCGGGGCTCAGGCACGGCAGCGGTTCGGAGCCATGTACTGCCCGAGAGCCGCGGAAAATACAGCAAAGCTCCTGTGAGGGCCAGGAGCGGGCTCGGACCCGCTGGTGGTCTGCGCTTGCCTGTCCCGAGAGGTTTTTCTTCCCTGACTGTGGGCTCTTTGCGGGACTCGCTGAAGAGCGGAATACCGGGGCGTGTGTCGCGCCCCCCTCAAATAAAACGTTACCTGTGGTGTAGGATACAGCTCAGACGGCAGCTGAACAGCTGGCCTGGAATTTAAAGAGGAAAAAATCATCTTTCTCTATAGCATATTGTTACTGCCTTGTGTCAGAGAATATACAGAGATTGCTGTAAAAGGAAAAAAAAACCGCGAACACTGAAAACATTTAAAATTCCTCACTGTTTCTAGGATTTCCCATGGCAACTGCATTTAAAGTGAAGGACAGAGCAGGGAGCCTGTTAGGACACGCTGAAACACTGTTCCCTGTCACTGGGCTCAGCTACTTGTCCCGGAGAGAGAGGAGGCTCAGGCAGGCATCCATGCCCAGGTGCTCCTGAGGGCAGTGGGTGAGATGCTACAGGTGGCCCTCACCAGTGCTCTGATGTTTGGTGATGGGGGAAAAGAGATGACAGTATTATCCTCTAGAAAATGTAACAGCAAAGTAATTTCATGGATTTGAAATGCTGGGATACAAGTAAAGAGGGTAAAATGCCAGTGATTTGTCTCCTAAGGTTGTTCTATCATTTTTACGATTTGCTGGTACTAGGAAGTATGTCAAGGTATCAGTAGATGGGAGGGTTTACAAGGCTGTAGGAGAATTAAATGGATTTTCACATGCAAAGCAATGAGAGCACAAATGAATTCTGCCTGGTTTTGAATAACATGAACTTCAAGTCCATGTGCATACAGACCGTGAAAAACAGGTTCCTTGAAAGAGGAATTACTAAGTCTGGTTTCCTCCTTGCTTTTGTCTTGAGTCTTCTCAATTCCCTCCCTTCACATAGCCACAGATCTCCACCGACATTCTATGTGTGATACTCCCAGAAGAGAGAAATCTTGTATAGTGTTGCAGGGTACAGGGCAGGGCTGAGGTCAGGCGGGGACATCAATCTGCAGATCAGAATCAGTCCCCGTGAGGGGAACTGGGGTCAGACACTGCTGTGGGATAGCTGCCTGGTCCTGGGGATGTCAGCCTGCTGATAGGGCCAGACTCAGCAGGGCCCATGGCTGGCCAGAGAGGGCAATGGAGAGCTGGAGACCAGTGACCTACAGCATCAGTGGGACAGGGTCTGGTGGCTCCAGGCTGCACTGAAATGGTGTCCTGAGCCATGGGCAGGGAGATGAGGGGGGAGCCCTGAGGAGGTGGGGGGATCAGGGCCTTATGGTGCACTTGAGCCTGTCCCTGGGAAGGACCCACCCCTGTTCTGGTACGGACTGGGACCAGCTGCTGGGACCAGCTCTGAGAGAACAGCCCTGGGGGTCCTGGTGGGCAGTGAGAGGGACATGGGCCATCAATGAGCCCTGGCAGTAACAGTGGCCAACAGCAGCCTCGGCTGTATGAACAGGGGCAGAACCAGAGGTCAAGGGCAGTCATTATCCACCTCCACTCAGTACTTGTTAGACCACATCTTGATCCTGCATCCAGCTTTGCGCTCCCCAGTACAAGACATCAATAAACTGGATCAAATCCAGGGGAAGCCACTGAGACAGCAGAGCTGGAGCACCAGCCCTGTGAGAAGAGGCTGGGGCAGCTGGACTTGTTAAGCCTGTTAAGAGATACTTTGGATGAGGGGGTGGATCTTACTGAAGCCCCCAAGAAGATCATGACGTGGTGCAGGGCAGAAGGATGAAAGACAACTGGCATGAGTTGAAAGAAGAGATGGTCACCCTGTAACATGTCCATGTTATAGATTGAGGCACAGGTTGCCTGGAGAGGCTATCCAGTCTCTGTCCTCAGATTTTCAAGTCTTACCTGGATGAAGCCGTGAGCAGCCAGCCCGGACCTTGAAGCCAATCTGCTGTGAGCAGGAGGCTGGACCAGAGACCTCCTGAGGTCACGCCCACCCTGAGTTATCCTTTGATGAAACCGTGAGATTTCTGTCCCTTCTTTCAAATGTTAACAAGATGGTAGAATGCTCAAAGATCATCTAGGTACATGCATGACCTACTGGGTGGACAGAGGTCTAGATAGAAAAACCACCTGAGTTCATAAACCATGTTACCTTCTGAAGCCAGGCTGAGGGACTGCGTCACTGAGCTCAGGTTCCACAAATACTTGCTGTAGTAATTAAGGCTGAAAGACCATGATGAGTCTCACAGACCATCACACGGCACGTGGCAGCCAGGCTTCACTCAGGCCTAATTACAGCTGAAGGGATTTTCATGTGGAGCTCATCACCTTGTAAAACTACTCATCAAACACTACCCTTGGTCCATACATGGAGTATTGGCACCTCAAGGCAAGTTGTAGGCATATGGCTCTCTAAGGGCTTAATATGTCTACTGTGAAGGTTCTACCACTGATGCAAAACTCTTTGTGTGCTGGAGACTCATCAGCTGGCGGAACAGGAGAAGGTGGCACATCCTTCCTGTGCAGGAGGCAAGCCTGAGCCCAGCAGATGATGTGACCGCTGGCTACAGCTGCAAGATGGACGAAGGCTGGCAGCCCTGCTCAATCCATGGCTTTGTTGGCCATTAGCACCCTGATGATGTTGGCAACCAGACTAAGATGCTTGTTTTCAATAGTCTATTACATTCAAGCAAGTGAAAAACAAATAAAGTACCAATACATTTTTTCATGTGAATGCAGAATTTATTTTTTAAAAAATAGTTTTAAATATGAAAATCCTATAAATTATCGACATTTATAGAATACATTTTTTGCCAAAGAAAATCTTGGAAGAGTGGAAGTGTCAAAATTTGACTCTACTAAACTGAATGGAACTGATTGCTATTCAAAAGGTATTTCTCCCTATGTTTTCATGCAATTGAACATTAGAATATTGTTATTCAGTGTAAATTCTAGTTTACAGATCCTCAACAGGCTGCAGTCTTCAACAACAGATTTACAATCAGAAGCAGGTTTTACTTGCTTACATTAAATCAAGCCACCTGATTTCCTGTCATACACACCATAGCAAATGAAAAAAAATTATGCCAGCAAGGTGAGAACTTAATCCAACTGTTGAATGGGTAGAAAATATTTACAAATAAAAATGTTCTAAACCATCCACCTCAAGAAAGCCTGTATGACCATTTACTTCCTTTATAAACATTTCTTTTATTATTCTTTACCTTATGTGGGCTGGTATTCCCAATTTTTGGATTAATGCATTTTGCAGAAATGTACAACAGCAGAAATTTTGCACAGATTCTCAGCTGGTTTTATTGTCTTACCCTACAGAATCCTGTACATAGAGAATAGAGACATTTACATAAAAACATTATTTCTCCTTAGAATAACACATTTTACAACACTGCAATTATACAGTAGTCATTTCCTTCCAGCATTGCCTATGTCAGCATATTCTTATATCCTTGTGAAACAGGCATGTTGTGGAGATCAATTCTGACTATAAATACACAGTTTATATTACTCCTTCTATGTACAACAAAAGACAAATTACCCCAGCATAAAGTAATAATATTTATATATCAGTACAGATTTGAACTACAGACCCACTTCTTTAACGAAGTTTACAGTATGAAAAAATAAGGATACCTCTTACCCACTGTAATATTTTCATCTTTTAGTTTCTTGTGAAGTAGTCAGTGATACAAGCATTACTTCTTTTGTGTAAAATATATTATTTTTAAATAGCGGTATACTGTCCTTCCAGTTAGAAAAATATAATTATGTCCTATAGAAATTTTATTGGATTAAAAAGCATATAAAAATATGGACCATAATTTCAGACCATATGTGAAATTAGAAATAAACTAGAAGAAAATGGATAATTATTTTAAAATAGTATCTTCTGGCTCAGTGAGCCACTTGTTATTTTTCATAAAAAGAGAACAAAGCTTAGTTAGAAATTTAATGGCCAGGGACAAGTTTTGGCTATTGAGTAATAATACTACATTATTGGTGTAGCTGAGGAAGAGCCACTGGAAGATGTGTACAGCCATTCAGTTTGGAGGATAAAGAGTATTGTGGTCACAACAGAAGCAGTTGCAAAATACCAAAAAGGGTAAAGCTTTTTATATTTTGAATCGTTAAAAGTGTCTGACTATTAATCCAAATTAACCTGTTTCTAAGTCAAAGGCAGAGATCTGGCCAATCATGTCAACTGTAATCAAAGCTCTGCTGGTTATGAATCTCCCATGTCTGGAAAGCAGATTTCCATGCTTAGCTTTCTTTTGGTCAGGTTTTCAGTGCTGTACCCTGTGCTGAGCTTTTTCTCCTACACTAGAAGCACTTCTGCAACTCACATTGCTCACTGCTCTTGCAATGCTGAAAAGTCCTGGTGTGGAATCCGCCTCAACGGCATAGTAGAACAAATGCCACCAGGGACATTGCTGCTCTGCTTCCCAGGAATGCAGAAAAAGAACATTCATATGCAATATGCTGTAAAAATTTAAGAGGTTTCATTTTGTGAGGATATTTGTTCAGTGGGATAGATTAGCATTATCATGCTTGATAATGAGCAAGAATGGAGAAACAGCAAATTATCAGCAAAGTAACTTCTTGGTTTTCTGTTAAGTTTTGTAAGAAAAAGTAGCTCAAGCTGGAATTTATCCATTCCAGCACTGCATAGCTGGCAGGAACCTAACTACTGCTTGCTGACTCAGAGGAAAGCCATCTTGGACTTACACTGCCCAAAGCTCCACAGCTGTTTACCTTCTATTATTTGAGGAAGGGATTTTTAAACGTTGTTTTTCCCTGCTAAGAGAAACAGTAATGGTGAAGCCACACATTTAATACAAAAGTCAAATGCACAGCTAATATAACATACTAGCTCCTTTGAAACTAAGGAAGTTGTATCAATTTACAGCAGCACAAGAACGGGCTCAACGTATTTGACATGTTTTTGCCTGCCCAGAAACTACTGTGCTATCATGCCCTCTTATACCACAGTCCCTTCATAGCTCTGATTCTTTATCTATCTCATCTAAGTAATATTCATCATCAGTGGTGGTATCACTGTCTGAGTCCGAATAAGCGGCTGTGTCTTCCATGTAGGTATCAGTCAGCTCTCGGGGGGAGGAAGCTGATGACATTTTGCTCCCAGCAGAACTTGAGCTCAGAAGCTCAGCCCTGTTTAAAATAGAAGAGTTCTCTGTATCTCTGAAAGCACCAGGGTTATTAAGAAGACATGGTCTCCATAATCGCCCTTCTGTGAGTGACCTCTTGATATTTTCCAGGAAAGCCAGCTGTTGCTCTTTGCCAAATATACCAAATTCCACAGATGGATACATTAAATTCCTAGTGCTGTAACATTTCTCATCATCTGATGCCCAATTTTCATTCTCATCACAAGACAGCAGTTCTGAGTAAGATTTATATCTCTTCCCATGTATGCCATCTTTGGGTAGAATATTGCTTCCTGAGGCAGAGTTCTCAAGGGAATCTCGGGCACAAAAGCTCTCAGACAGGTGACGCTCACGCTGAGTTTTTGCATGGCTCTTGCGCAACTGATAGCCATTGAGGTTAGCATTTTCTAAGCCAGGAGGCTGAGAGGTATTTTGACGCTGACCAAGCACTGTCTGGGAAGTCAAATTTTGCTCTGGACATGTGTCTGCATGCAAGCAGCTATTTACATAGGTGTTTGAGTTTTTGTCAGTTAAAAGTGGTGAGGGAAGGGTGCAGGCATGACTGCTACTTCTTTCTTTCTCTTCATCCAGTCGGTATGAGGTAGTAGCACTGGGAGCGATGGGCTGGATTTTGCTTTCTAACAGGAGATCAAGTGTTTGGGAATTCTTATTTCTTGTAGTTACTGCTTTATCTGGAAATAGGGTTGTGAGTCTTGGCCTATTTTCCACTTCCACTGCAGTTTTTTGAGGACTGATGGCTTCCTTCTGGGTGTATGAACTTGTAAAAGGCATCCTTTTAGTGTTAATGAGCAAAGAAGGATCATTCTGATTTTCAGTCTTATTTTCAGCCGTTCTTGGTCTTGGCGTATTCTTGTCAGAGTTCAGACTGTGATTCTGATTTTCATTGTCCAGCTGCAGGAATGGCTGGTGGGAATCCATTGAAATCAACGAGTCAAGGGACATGTTGACCTCTAAAGAAGTGGCACTTCCATCATTCTGTGAAAAAATGTTACTTATGTGTGGTTTGGGGGGTAAATTTTTACTTGAAAATTTACGACTTGTTTTGTAAACAGCTGCCAATTTATTTTTAATTGAAGGTCTGTTTTTCCTTTTTTCTATATCTTTGACTTTGTCTCTTGTGCAGTCAGAGAGAAGCTTGTTCTCATCTTCTGCACTCTGTGTTGCCTTCTGATCTTGTGTAACCCTGGCAACTTTAATGTTCAGGTTGCCTTCACTATACCTCTCCGATTCCTGAAAACTGCTGTAAAGTTTACCCCTATGAGAACTCTGTGAGTTTTGCTCTTTCTTAGTTTTTGAATTCTTTACTTCGTCTGTATCTGTGCTAGCCACTTTGTCCAGCTGAAGTAACGGATCAGCACTGGAAGCTGTGCTTACCTCAGATGCTTTGCTCTGAGACTCTGGAAGGACTTTGCTACAAAAGCTTAAACCATTTTCTTTTTTTCTTGAACTATCAGCCCTTAATTGCAGTCCACTAAATTTATTACACAGAGGGGTGGTTCGGTGTAGGAAATTTACTCTCTGTTTGACTTGGGTACTGTGCCTGTATGTGTCTTCCACAGGAGTAAGTGGCACATCAGTGTGGTCTGTGTTACCACTCCTTCCAAGGGAACTCTTCTCTCCTGAGCAGAGGAGTAAACTGCTCAGATTTTTCTTGTTGTTCACTTTTGGGGGCTGAGAGCAACTTTCAGAGGCTCCCTTCTGTATAATATTTTTATTTGTTGAAGTAGAATATAAAGGACTCTCTAAATGTCTGCCTGGCTTGGGGGGGGTTGATAAAGTGGGCATTAGTTGTGTGGCACTTTGTAAAATTTCCTTCTTTTCTTTTAGATGTATTTCTGCCTTTTGGCTGCTTGAAGCATCAGAAATGGCCTTACCTGACTCAGCCACTACTCCAGTGGATTGTGAGCCACCAAAAGAAATTTCTTTTGTCACGACATCAGAAAGCACATTTTCTGCTAATGAAAGATATGCTGAACTGATTTTCTTGTTAGGTACCACACTCACTGACTTCTCAGAGCTAGGGGGTAAGTGAGAATTCTCTTCTTCACTATTAAGAGCAGTTCTTAAATTCTGAGGTGTGACCAGAGCTGAAGACACTTGGTCAGAAGAATATGAAGGCACCTCTTTTTCTGAAGTAGTAGGGAAAAAAACATTTGCTAAACTCACATTATCTTCATTATTCTTGTTTTGTATTCTTGGCGACTGAGGATTTTCTTTGGGACAAGGTAAATCTGCATCCTCTGGATCATCTCTAAAGAGGCTACAAAATGTTTTTGAATGCCTCCGTGGCAGTGTGTAGTAAATGGAAACTAGTTCATGATACTTGACATGATCTTCATCAACACAAACTGTAAATGTGCTTGTGGTTTTATACTTCTGCAAAAAATTTCCCCCCTCCTTATAATCTGAAAACACAGAGGATTCTCTTCTGCTTAGATGTTTACATCTGTCTGTCAGATCAACTGATGTACTACTACTTATTAAATCATTACCACTTTTGCTTAAAGGACTGGGGTAATCTTTGTTACTTGTAGCAGCATTTAATGATGCTGATGTTAAAAAGGAACATTTTTGGTCTAAACAAGACACATCTCTTTGATTAGAATAAAAGGTGTCAGCTCTATGTGGAATTTCAGACCTTAAACAATTGCATGTCGTTCTACTTTCTCTAGGTAAAGAAATGGACGTATCTGACATAATACTACCAGCAATGCTAGCTGATTTTCTAGGCAAAGTGTAATAAATAACAAGGGGGTCAGAAGATTTGGAGCTGTTTCTGCGAGGGGAGCCAGTAATACTGCAGCTACTGGTATGTCTTGGTGAGATGTCTTGCTTGTGAAACCTTCCAATACAAGGCGAAGTACTCCTCATGTTTCCAGTGCCTTTTTCAAGGCAAAAATAACTTAAACTATTTTCGGAGGTACTGGGGTCTCCATCAAAGCTATGCATATAAATGTTTCCAGAATTTCCATTCTGTGGAGAACTAGTAGGGGACTGTCCATTACAGTCCTTAGTAACTAAAGTGCTTGCATTTTGCAGTGTCTTCTGTGAAATCTCTTTGCTAGCACCTGTTGTGCTCACTTGAGCTGTTTTCCCCACTTCTGCTTGAGATTCAGTAACTGTGCAATTTACTGAAGAGCTACTTAGTGTTCCTAAGCATTTAGAGTTGTCTTTATGAGAGAGTGCTTGTGGAGAGCTTTGTGAGAAATTAGATGAGCACTCAGGAGGACAGGACAACCTGCCTTGACAGTTTGCTAATCTTTCAGTGGATAGAGCAGCAGTAACATTCAGTAATGAGCATTGTCTCTTTGGAGGAGCTTGGTTAAGGATTTCTGCACTCTGATTACCCTGTTTGATGCTCTCTCTTTGTGCTGCATAATGCAGGTTACGTTCCCATTCTTTCTGACTTGGAAGAAAAGGTTCCTTCCTGCTCTCATCAGCTGGAAAAATGCAGGGAGGCTGACTGAACACACTGTTGGGTGGGCAGTCATTTTCCTTCATTTCTACATTTCTTTTATCACCATTTGATGTATAAATTTTTGCAGTATCTCCTCCTCTGGCAATGGCTTGAGTTTGTCTCTTTGATGTCATTGTGTTAAAGAGAGATACATCTCTTGGCCACATGGCAGAAGCAGGGCTGTCAGAGGAAAAACTCCGGGTGTTGATGTAGCTTGTATCTGCTTGTTGAGGAGCTGACTGTAACAGCATCTCTTCATCTGGCTGTTTCATACCTTCAGCCTTTTCCAGGTGTGTAAAGTCTGCCTTAGTACTCCTTTGGGTAATGACAACTGAATTCCTGTTTAGTCCTGTAGGTTTTGTTTGGTCCTTTGAATTAGGAAAAACTGACTCATCATTTCTGATACCAGATGAAGAAACTGAAGAGTTACAACTTACCCAAGGCTGAGAGCCCTCAGTGAATTCTGAAAAGGTTCTGTTTGCACTTCTTGTCATCCTTTTGATACTTGTATTTTCTGGAGAGTACATGTGAAAATCATTCTGCAGGCGCTGTGAACCAAACTTGGCATTCTTTGTATGTGCCCACTGCTGGTCATTTAAATTAGCCATAAATACTTCAAAACTGGCATCAGGGGAAATAAACACTTCATCACTGTAACACTGAGGAATATCAGCCCAAGAAGCATAGCTGTCTTTTTTTCTGTAAGAATTTTTGTGGTTTGCATACAACTTGCCATGAGAAGGGGTATCTCTGTAGTAGGATCTAGAGAGGTTATTTTCCGATTTGTATAAAGGGTAGTTTTCCCAGTTATCAAAGGGCAATGGAGAAGTAGCTTTGTCAGGGCAACTAACTCTACTAAAGCAATTACTGCTTGAAATAGATCTCCTGTAGTGGTGTTTTGAGTGGTAACTTGGGTATTTCTTAGTTTCTTGTAAAGAGCTGGGATATCTACCATGGTCTGTAGCATGAAACTCCATCAGTGATTGAGTTCTAAACATTTTCTCTGGAGTTTGTTCAGAAGAGTCCGGTGTGTTGTTCCATACAATGGAAGACAGAGGAATTCTCTTTGGGTTCTGTCGACCAAACCTTGGTACAAAACCATTCTTGCTCTCCCTTGCCAATGGATGCTGTAAACTAGATGCAGATAGCTGATCAGAAGATACTGATGACGGACATCTCCGAAGGGAACATACAGAGTAACTTCTGCCAGCTGTATCCCTGTTCATACAACTCTTGTGCCTAAACCCACTGTTTTGTGTTATGGAAGGGGGATATAAGCTCCCTTCTGAAGACCGTCCAAAAGAAACAGAAGATAGCCTCCGACGGTGCAGGCGAGGATTTCCATTGACTGCATCACCATAACTGCAATCTTCTTGAAAGGCTGTCTGGTGCCAGTTTATATATGCACTGTGTAACTTCCTTGGTCTGATGAAAATCTTATGTTCATCTTTGGCCCTTAGTGTTCTCAGTCCGTCCGGGAAAAAGGTACTAGGCATGTCACTCCAGTCATTTCTCTGTTGCCCCCTACTAGCAGACTGCCTCTTTGAAGTAGGGAATGCACTACTACTTTGGACATTTGATGCACTGCTAGTAGAATCTGTCCTGTCGAAAGGGTCTTGGGCTTGTTCCTGGGCCAGCTGGTCATCCAGATCACTTAGAACTACATAGAGGGAAAAAAAAAATACTTGGTTTTGTTTTCTTTAATAATCTTCTGACTATTTGTGTTAAAAAGTTTCCTGTCCTACATTAATAATTAGAACTGGCTTTAAAAGGAGTCAGCTTCTCAGCATTCAAAACCCTTCCCAAACCACACATTCTTCCTCCACAGGACCTTTCAGCAGTCATCCATTATGACTACAAGAAAAGAAATGCTCTCCTCCATGACTGCTCTTTATGTAAATGTTAGTTTTAATGCTATTTAAAAGAAGAACAAAACAATTTGAAGTCTGAGTTCTCACTCATGCACTGTATATATATGTGTGTGTGTGCGTGTGTGTGTGTGTGTGCATGTGTAAACCTTCCAAATACAGTTTGGAAGCAAAAAAATCTATGAAAAGAATTCACTAGGCAAACATGGACCTTTCTGTGTGTTCACAAAGCACAGTTATGACATAACTGTAAGAAAACAGAATCCTGCAAACCATCAACAAGCATATTCAGTAGTCTGGCATGTCCACTGTTTGTTTCATTCATAAAAGAAGTTCTCTTCTGAATTGTAGTCTATTACTTTTAAATGAGCACTGAAAATGGCATTTTCTGGATCAAAAAGGGTAATTAAATAGTTAGGAAGCTGTGAGTCAAGCTAGCAACAAATACGTATTTATATACATATATATAGGCAACCTCATGAACTGGAGTTAAACACTATATAGCTCAATTAACCAAGATATTCAGTCAGAAGACTAAGTGACAGCAATGTATTAGAACTCTTTTTATTGTCAAAAACAATCATGCCTTTGCTAATTGTATTCTTCTGGTGTTTTGAAAATACCACACATAGTATATAATGGATATGATTGTTTTGTTACAGAATTTCCCAATCCACTTAAATAAATAAGACTGACCAATCAGTCATTACAGATATGTGCTAACAGTACAGAATCATTAAGAAAGCATTGATGAGTATGTATAGTTGGAATAAAAGGTGATCCAAAGGTACTAAAAATCTCCATTTTTCTAAGTTTCTCTTAGCACACAAAAGAGAAGACTCCTGAGAAACTCAGCTTAGAACAAGAAAAAAGATGAGTTGTTTCTGAGTATTCCATTTGGAGGACATAAGCCAAGCTAAAAAAGAACCTGCAACTCTTGACTAGGGCTATAAAGGCTCCCAGAAAATTAACTGAATGCCATAGTGACTCTTGTTTCTGTGGTTTGTGGCTTTACAGTTTATAGAACCAGGTCCAGTAATTCCTCATTATCAAAATTATGCATGCAGGAAACTGGGATAGAATTCTTCTCACATAACCATATGTCTGCATCTAAAGAGTGCAGTATGGGCTCCTGACAGAAACAGCAGAGAGAACTGTACACAGTTACATGTGATTCTTCTGAACAAAAAGTAGCCACTGTGGTAGAAAGTAATGAGCCATATCTTTACAGCCTGTGCTTTTGCAGAAAATTCTCTCAAAACGACAGTTGTTTCTGATAACAATACCATCAGAACAAAGGAAGGACACACACTTACCACAGAAAATCTCCTTCTCTAGCTGTTCATTCCATTCCAGTGTACTTTTCTCCACTGTTTCATTTTGGTTTGTCTCAAAAGAATGACCAGTTGTTTCAGTTGACATTGGGCAATTACACATTTCAGCCTGTTAAAAATGGTAATGTAACATGAGTTTTACGTGTGGGTTCAAATCACATTTCCCATGTCACATCACAAACTGTGTCACAAGTCCCATAGGTCAGCAAATTCTGTCAATCCATTAAATAATGTATTAAAATGCACAGCTGAGGGTTGTAAAGTTTCATGCATTTTATAGACTTCCACTCATATAATAGGGAGAATTTCTCACCTTGTGCTCATGCTGTAGCATGTTTTGGATAAGGGCATAGTTTACTTATTTTATCCAAATGCATCCTTATTGCATTGTATTCTTTATGGCATTGTATCTCTCAATTTAGTGTTTCCCAATCACTTCTTCCTTGTCCAGTGTATTTTAAAATTCACATACTGACCTCCCAACAGAGATTTAATAATTTAACACTACAGTCCATTTTCTTATTGCAAGACAGCATTTAGTGGTAAAAGTGGGGAAAATGTCATCCTGTTCCCCATCTGTGTTTGGATTGTGTTAAACTGGAGAGGTTCCATCCTACTCATTTCTCTCAGCTCAGAGTCTCAAATGGTAGAAGTGCAGAAAACTGTTTAATTGCTGAATTATTTTAGCCTTTGCCTTCAGCGTTTTAGACTCTTCCTCCTTTTTTCAGAAAACCCCACCCTACTACTTTTTTTCACAATATTCATAATATTTTACTCATCTAGCTATAATATAGCTTTATATAATATGTTTATATAACAGATAGGATTCTCTGATAAGATCTTTGCTCAGCCATATATTAATAAAGATTATCCCTTTGTTTTTGAAATATGAGAGAAGGGAGGTGGCCAGTTTACATCTTCTGTGCTTTTGATTATACACTGTATACCTTCTTAGTCCCCTCTGTGGTTATACCACCCAATTGATGACAAGGAAAAACATGTTATACAGGGTAATAAAGTAATTAAAATAGAAAATATAATCCTTGGAAGAAAATCTGTTATTTCAACAGCATGCACTTAAATGACATAAAAAAATAAATCTGTTGTTTTATCTGTAAAATGGGCTTGTGCTTATGAAATGGAACATCCACCCATCAAAAAAAAAATCTTCCTACTTCAAAATTTACATTTGCATGGTAACTCTGTGCATGGAAATGCTGCAGAAGAGGTTCTAGCTTACTGTCTGCCCAGGCCAGCTACTCTTTTTTTTCACCCTTGTACAAATGAAATGAAACAAAGGAAATACACTAGATTATTGTTTAATGTGAGCTTTGACCTCTTTGCAGGTCGGTTATAGTTGCTAAGATATGTGAGGGTCTTGACCTAGGAAAAGATCCATGCAATTTTTCTGTCATAATGAGAGAACTGAAATCTGGCAGAGCTAGACTCAGGGCCTAGCTAGGAAAGCCTTGGACTTTTATAGCTAACAGGCAAGCTCATTCTACTACATGCAACAAGTTCACAACACAGACATTTTACTCAGCATTTAAAACAAGAATTGCAAGAATACTATTTAAACAGGTGTTAAAGCAACAGCCTAAACCAAGGGGACTCGTTTTTTAAAAATCTGTATTTAAACATTGCAGATAATAAATTGATAAGCTACTTACCGTTGCCATTTCTTCCACTTTTGAGGATGGGCTAGCAGAACTGTCATATCTGTAGGCAGAAGGATTTAAATATTGGCTTTGAAAAGGAACTTGATGTAATTTCATCAGGCAGGAAATATCCAGCAGTTTGTCATTTTGACAACTATTGAGAAGCATCTGAAGAAAACCTGCTCCATGAAGTATTCATCCTTACCTCCACCCAAAAAAATCCTGCTAAAATAAAATGCTGGGAAAATGTACCATTCAGTTTGGCCTTGTCAGCTTGCTCATAACTGCACCACCAAAAATGAACTCAACCTCCTGACATCTCAGTGTCTGCAACAGCATTTTGGTATTCGTTCCTTTTCCAAACAACAATAATTTAGTAGGTACTACTCATAGCCTAAGTTATATACTTGTAAATCTCTGAGTGGTTTGCATCTGCAATTCTATTGTTTTTCTCTTCCATTTCACCCTGCTCAGATGCAGAGCTGTGCCCTGCCCCTGCAAAGGAGGAGAGACAGACAGCAGATCATTTTTGGTGTGAACTTTGGAACTTGCTGCTATTCACCTGAAACACCCTTTATTTACCAATTTTTAAGACATGGTAGAAGGTTCATCTGCTTTCCTAAGCTATTTAAGGCTGCAAGGGCTTGGCAGAGAACTGGCTCGAGTGTCTGTGAGTAATGCAGTGGTTAGAACAAGCCGAGAAGCTGTGAACATAAAAAGTACTCTGTTCAAGGGGGTGACTTGCAGACAAATACAAAATAAACTGAAGAAACAAGAACATGACTTGACTTCACTGAGCCTATTCAAGTCTGCAGATTCTTATTTTACAACTAAGCAAACTCAGTCCCTTCAAAAGCCCTGAAGGAAATGTTATTCAGTCTGTGCTTACTGACAGTTCTTCCTGGTCTCAGAAACTGTTTTTTCCCAGGAAGATAATTCTTGAGAGAAAATGAAGTAGGGAAAGATGGTTCTGCTCAGTCCTGTTTGTCTCAAAGTCTTTTTGAATGACCTTGTTCTTAGGCTCTTAAAACCTCCTTGTGCTCAGGTAGACTACTTTATTGTGCTTCAACAGCAAGTATAAACCGGCTTGTTGGCAAGTTCTTTGTGGCCCAGCCTTTCCTCCTGAAGTGCTTTGTCATTTGTTTGCAATGTGCTTGCAGGCAGGGAAGAACAGTTGAAAGGTGCAATTTGTTTTTGCTTCTGTAATTGTGAACTGTAAAACCAGGATTTCTCTCTGACATGGGGTCCAACTGAAACCAAACAAGCCTGTTGACTTCAGTGGGCTTAGGATTTGGCTAGACAGTCTGAATCTGAAATCCTAATTTTTCCTTGTAGCTCTCAATAAGAACAGCCATTAAATCATGGGTTACCTCTCCCTTTGAATGAAGTTTACAGAACCAGAACTCAGAAATGTATGTAACTCTTCCTTTAAACTTGACTAAAGTTGAATATGTTTTTTATGCTTCCAAAACGAATTAAGAATGAAACTTACGTTTCAGGGTTCTTACAATGATTTCCTGCAAATTAAGTTCAGTAAAATCCTGTGGTTTAGCAAGTTACCTTAGTTTTACTTATATGCATAACACAAATGCAAGAGCTTTGTTAGAAGCTTTCTTCTTCAGTTTTACTGTACAAAGCTACTCTACAGCTCTCCCCACTTGATATTGTGTTAATTGCTCCTTGCAATGAACCTACATGAAGTAGGACATGTTAGTTAGAAATGTCTTCTGATAGTCTAGGCAAAATTTAAATTTTCATTTGCACCTCTGGCACTATTCTAAATTCATCCATGTCTTTATTGTCACTGTTCTTTCAGAAATAACTGGTCATTGCATCCTGCTTTATTTTTCTCCCTGCTAACTTACACAGACAAGGTTATTTTAATCTTTTCCCTATGCCAATCTCTCCATTTCCCAAACTGCCTCATTATTTTCTATCAACTGTTTTAAGTTTTTCAGCATTTCAGAATTAAAGTTTTGCTTACTTTCAAAGAAATATTGCTAAATTTTAGGATACAGCAATTCAGTTTCTTTTTTGGTTAATGATATTGAGCAATGTTTACATTATTTTGTACACAATGCATACACACATACTTGTAAATATTGTCTATTACTCATAAACAGGAAAGAAGCTACATTGATGTTCAAGTTCAGAAATATTTGCCATCTAGAAAATACTACTCAGTATGGAAAACAAGAAATTATATTTTATACTTTTCCACTTACATACATATGTATCTTTTTAATGAGAATCAAATGAGAGATTAAAAGTAAAAGATGATTATCACTACTGGTAACAATAATAAAAATCCATGAATTAAAATCTGCTGCAAATTAGTATTTCCACAGAGACAAGGCACCTGTCTTCCCCGGGCTACCTCCAAGCTGTCTAATGTCAGTATAATCCATTTTCTTCAACACTATTCTTATCAGTACTACATTAGGAAGCCAACTAAAAACCAAACACATAACTCACATATGCTGAAAACACATTTAAACAACATTTTTGTCCAGGATGAATCACACTTACATACTAGAAAATAATAAGAATGAATTCAAGAACACCAACACCTTTGAACCAAAAACGATCAAACATTTCACTGGCTTTAGACTACAGTTACAAACCTTTTATTAGCATCTTCTGTATCTCCATGTGAGCACACTCCTTCTTGCAGCATCCATAATTTATTTGCCCAGTAAAACACCACCGCAGCTGATGAAACTATCTCTCCAGAACTGAAAGGACCCTCTAACTAGCCATTAACGTTTAGCCTTTGAAAAGCTTCTGCCAGCTAGGCTTACTTACAGGATTTACAGTGCTGTGTCCTGTGTGTTTCACTAGGTCTCCAAAATAACTCTACATGGTGAGAGGCAGATTATTTCAGTGCTTTGCCTATGCATAAAGCAAACCACATGCCACGGCAACACCTAGAAGAGGGTGGGGGAAGTTTTCAACAGAGAGGCGTGACTAGAAAATGTAGCAATCAGCTCAGTTACACGTCAGGATTGACTTGTTTATTTTTCAAGTTATGCTCGGTCAGAAATCAAAGGCATCTCAGCCTGAGATACGATAGATTTTCCATGGAAAAGCCAGATAAACATACAGGTGAAAAGCTGACGTAATGAGTAGGCATGGTTTGGTTTTTTTCCTTCTTAAATTAAGAAATAATTTCAGTGCTTAGATTCTACAGCAAAGCCTAGACCTTCATGTGTGCATTGGCTACCTCACTGTGCACCAGGATAAAGCACCCTTGAAATCTGATTCTCAGTTACACAAGTGTCCCTTTATTCTTCAGGGAAGACCGTGGCCCAGCGTTCCTGTGTTCCAGGATGAGGGGCATTACCGGGTCACAAGAAAGAGGAAGGAGGAGATGACAGGTATGGAGCAGTGTTAACACTGCATATTCTTTTTTTATGTTGTGTTGTTATGTAAGAGAATTGTTACCAGCTAACATCCGCAAAACTAACCTCACAGCCTCCACTCAAACCTCTCCTTAAATCTCCTGCTTTGGTACAAACACTCCACAATGGCAAGCTGCTCTGTTACAAAACCTACATATCAGACTAATCATAATTTCTTTAGAGGCTTGCATTCCCTGTCATTGTTTATTACAGCTGTTCCTTGTCTTACCATCATGCAAGTAGGGAGCCCCAGGCACAGACCAGAACACCCATCTGAGACTCACTGAGTGAAAATCAGCTTTTTGTACCAAAGATCTTGCACCTTTATACTTAGATTTCACAGCACTGCACAGCGCAGCTCTACCTGTGACTGCCAGTCCCAAGCATTACCCTAAGATGCACACAAGAACAGTAGGACTTCATTCACATGTTGCTGACATATGGCCATACAGGACAAAAGTTAAGAGAGAATAGGCAGCCTAACTAGCCTGACTGTAGCTTCCCTCCACCCGGTTCCCCCTGAACAGCAGCTTTAACCCTGGGGAAGGCAAAGGAGGATGCTCTTCAAACAGCAGCTCCAGAGCTGTATTATGAGACCATCTTTGGTTCAGATCCAGCTGAAAACAAACACGGACAAAACACAGAAGGCAAAAGCGCCGAGAGCCGTCTGGTTTGCCTGGCTGGAGCTACAGCTGCTGGGCTGCCTCTAAGCTGCCTCTGGGCTAGAAATGGTGGGAACTGATGCAGCAGAGCTGCCTGGGGCTGCTGCTCTCTGCCATGACTTGGGAAAGCTACACTTTCCTATTGTATCACAGCCATAGGGCACCAGATCACACCATGCCCCTTACACTGTGTCCTCTTGAGAGGGAATTAAACAGGATGCAGCTGCTCCCAAGTCTGTGGTCTTTCATATACTTTAAGCCTTTACGCAAAACCTGAGCAAAATAGATTTAGCCAAGAAACTCTACCCATTACTTGTGACTTAGTCCTCTTCTGACACAATACAGATAATCTCTCATTACATGACCAAGTAAAATCCCAATCTTCCCAATGAGGTGAAAAGTAAGAGACTGGAAAAATAATTTAACGAAGTTTTCTAAGCAAAACACAGAACAATTCATAGCCTTTTTTAAAGCTGGAAATAATGTATGTTCAGATAATAGCTCACCGTGGTTGCTTCTGAGTCTGGGTTTTCCTCGATTTTCTAAAGGAGGAAAGCCAAGCAAAAGGTGATCTGAATCCCAGAAAGGAAGCTGAAGTGTTCTTTTGTGCTTGAGGATTTGTGCGGGATGACATTTTTATTTCTTTATGATCTAAAACATGATAAAAAGGAGATTTGTTTCAAGTTCTTAATGCATACAGTATTAAAATATACATAAATGTCATATCTTCATAAACAATTTTCTTTTGCTTACCTTTTATGTCAAGAAAATCCAGTTTTATTGACATTTTTGGAGAGACTATGTGACATGCTGGTTTATAATGACTAACTAGAAGACAGAGAAAGATAAACAGGTCTAAAGTTTCAAAAGGTATTACTGGTTTTGGGTGATCCATGTGAGATGCATGAGGCTGATTTTCAGAACGTAACCAGCACTCGACCATTTGAAAATCATAACTGTTTTAAAACACAGGCAAATCAAACATTTGAAAATCGAGGCACCCACAATCATTACTCACTTTTTTTTTCATGTTTGTAGGAAATATAAATGTGACAGCCCAGAATACACAATTACTTAACAGAGTGTAATGTAACTACTTAACACTAACTGAGACTAACCTGTCTTCTGTATAATAGAATTCTTTACCATGGGATTCCTGTGGCCACTGGAGTACCTTTTTTTTTCCACTACAAACCGCATATCAGAACTGTATTTTCAATGCAAGATATAGTGAATTGTTCCTTTGGAAGGTTATGAGTCTTGCTATCTTCAAATGGAACATAAACTCAGTCTGCCTGTAAAAGCAGCTGGCATTTGGTGTGAAAGTGCGCATAAGTATTGCTCATAGATTAGGGAAAGAAACTGCAGGGTCTGCTACACACCACAGGGAACTGGAGGATATAAAGAAACAAGACTTCACTCAGAAATAAGGCACTACATTTTTTTTTTCATTTAAAACAATACATGCCCGAAACAATACAACAGCCTGAAAATGGCTTATCCAATGACTGTAGGAGAGAGCAAACCCAGAAATTAGAGCAAAGTGTCATTTATAACAATAGCAAGGGGCAGCATTTTGGACATTGACCAAAATGAAGTGAATAATTCATGTAATTGATTTAAATCCTACATGTAATACATGGCTTTCCCTTCAGCGACAATCACTGTGTACTGCAAAATGCCACATTCTTTACCCCTTTCAGAGCCTAACCTCTTGGTGGTATTGACTTGACAATGCAGGTGACATCAGGAGAGTCCTAATAGCCCTCTGCCATAGCCAGGATGGTCTAGGGATGTAGACACAGCAAGGCTTGCAGGTAGAAGTAGTACCTTTTATTTAGCCAACTTACACAGTTGGCAATATCTGAGGGACACAACCCCTTCTTCAGATGTGAAACAGAAACAGGAGCTTTCAAAGTTAAATACCACAGAACAATTACACAAAGTTTAGTTAGCTAACACATCAATTAGACCATATCTGAAAGAGAAAAATAGTAGGTAGCTGTGGACTAGAGGGGAAGTTGGGCAAAAATGGTCAGGAAAGACTGAGGACTGTTCTGTGTAGCATCGGGGAAATTTTTAAGGTTTCACTTTTCTTTTGAAATCCATGACTCTGCTTCCAGTTGCTATGAAGCACAAATAGGAAGAGCTCAATGAAAAACATGCAGAAGTGTGAACGGAATTAAAGCATATATTATGCATGAAAAGTATCTGGACGGAAGATGAAAGACAGTACAGAATACCATGCTTTTTATAGAGACACCATGTTTTACTGTTCATGTTCATTTTGGATGGGCATCAGAACCTGTGAAATGAGATCTCAAGAAATTGCTTCCTGGTCAGGCCAACTTTTCAGACTTTGACACTTGCCCTGATATTAAGCACTGACATGCCTTTAGTCCAGTGTTACCAGAAAAAGTTTTCCACTGGTATATTCAAACCTTTCTCACCCAAACCCATCTACTTATTCCAAATGGTCATTTAGGTGCTTTTAGTTTTTTAAGGAAACTTAGTAAAACCAATTTTTTTTGTGCTGGTTTTGGCTGGTATAGTTAATTTTTTCCATAGTAGCTTGCATGGGCTACGTTCTGGATTTGTGCTGGAAGCAGCATTGGTAACACAGGGATATTTTAGTTACTGCTGAGCAGGGCTTACACAGAGTTAAGGCCTTTCCTGCCTCTCACCTCACCCTACAAGCAAGTAGGCTCAGTGTGCAAAAGGAGATGGGAGGGGACAGAGCTGGGACAGCTGATCCCAGCTGACCCAAGGACATTCCAGACCATATGGCACCATGCTCAGCATACAAAGCTGAGGGGAGAAGAAGGAAGGGAGGATGTTCAGAGTGATAGCGTTTGTCTTCCCAAACAACCATTGTGCATGATGGAGCCCAGCTTTCCTGGGAACAGCTGAACACCTGCCTGCCCACAGGAAGTGCGTAACTTAATTCTTTGGTTTGCTTCCTCACGTGCATGGCTTTTCCTTTACCTATTAAACTGTCTTTGTCTCAACCCACAAGTTCTCTCACTTTTAGCCTCCTGCCCATCCTGATGGGGGGTCAAGTGAATGAGCTGCTGGGTGGTGCTTAGTTGATGGCTGGGGTTAAACCACGAGAGTCCTTTATGATGCCCAATGTGGGGCTTGATGTGTTTGACATAACAACAGATTTCAGTGGAATGTGCTAGACTGAATTTATCACTGTTCTTGCTGTTCAGCTATTAATTGACAGGCTCCTGTGCTTGCCATGGGGCTTGCTTGCCAGACTGAGTATTACAGCCTAGTGCTCCTTGGTGGAATGGTTATGTGCCATGGTTATGGCACACCTCTGAAGGGATTATGGTCAAGAATGAGTCCATACTGGAGAAGGTACACCTCGAAGCATCTGTGGCTGTGCACATGGTCATGCTGGAAAACCTCAAAGTGTGTGGCCATGGATAAGACCATGACAGAGTAGGTACTCCCCTGCAGGGACTGCAGCCATGGGAAAGGTCATGTTGGAGTAGGTGCATTTCTGAAGGCATGGTGGCCCATGGAGGATGCCATGCTGAAAAAGGTGCACCTCAGATGGACTGGGGCTGTGGATAAGTCCATGCCACAGCAAGTATATCCCTGGAGAGACTGTGGTTATACTTGGAGCAGGTATATCCCTGAGAGACTACAGTATATGGGTAAGTCCAAGTCCAAGCCAGAGCAGGGGCAAGGGGAAGGCAGTGGGGTGGTTTATGGGGATATACTGGATAGTGTGGGACCTGAGCATGATGTAAATGGTATGGAATAAGGAGTAAAGAATGTGCTGGGTTTGGCTGTGATAGTTAATTATTTCCATAATAACTAATATGGGGCTATGCTTTGGATTTGTGCAGAGAACACTGTTGATAATTCAGGGATGTTTTCTGTACTGCTGAGCAGGGCTTACAACAGAGCCAAGGCCGTTTCTGCCTCTCACCCCACCCCACCCCACCCCACCCCACCCCACCAGCAAGTGGATTGGGGCTGCACAAGGAGGCAGGAGGGGACACAACTGGGATAGCTGGCCCCAGCTGACCTAACAGATATCCCATACCACATGGCATCATACTCAGCACATAAAATCTAGAGGAAGAAGAAGGAAGTGAGGGACATTCAAAGTGATGGCATTTGTCTCCTCAAGCCACCATTACATGTGATGGAGCCCTGGGGATGGCTGAGCACCTGCCTGACCACGGGCAGTGGTGAATGAATTCCTTGCTTTGCGTTGCTTGCATGCATGGCATTTGCTTTATCTGTCAAGTGTCTTTATCTCAATCCACTTCTAGCTTTCCAATTCTCATCTCCATCCCACTGTGGGGGAGTGAGTGAGTGGCTGTGTAGTGCTTAGCTGCCAGCTGGGGTTAAACCACAACCTTTTTGTACAATGCAAGCATCACTGCTTTGACTGGGAAACTACCACTGTATTTACTATAATTATAGAAATTTCATTTTGATTAATAAAGAAATTTTTTACAGTGAGGACAATTAATCATGGGAACAGCCTCCTCAGGGACATGGTAGAATCTCCATCACTGGAGGTTTACAAGATGTGACTGCAAATGGCGCTAAATAAGCTCATCCAGGTTTCCTTTCCTATGAAAAGTCAGACCTGAAGATCTTTTGATGTCCTTCCAACCTGGGCCATACTGTGATTCTAAATATGGCATAACATATCAGGGATTTTTCTGTTCTGAATCCCAGCTCCGCTTTTAACAGAACCTGCTTAAAGAAGCATACTCATTTTGAAAATACCTCTTTGGTAAAACTATGAGATGAGAAGAAGCTTAGTACAATTTCAGAAACTCCTTAATTATTACACTCTGACATGCTGTAAGACATTGGTTTGGTGACCCTTATTATATAGATAGGGAAATGGACAAATGAAACTTACTGGTATTTTTGCTCTTCCTTAGCTGATGCTCTAATGGTGGTTTTAACATCCTATTGACATCGATGTAATTCTGAAATTTTCTTCTTTTTATTTCTTCAAACCATTCTCCAGTCACTCCCTGCAGCCCTTTTTCAGACTTCTTTCTCTTCAGAATTTTGCTAAAAGAAAAAAAATATTTTAAGCCATTTTAGATATTACAGGCCCATCATTAGGAACTCTTCCTGTTGTTCAATAAAGTATTTACAGTATATCTCTACATGACTTCTACGAAGTCAGTGAGACATGATGCATTCACAGCAATTACATAAAAGTATTAGTGACAGAAACATTCTATGGTTTAACAAATGAGATTATATGACCAGGTTAAATGGATGACCCATATGCTTGCATTGTTCTCTGCCTTGAAGAAGTCCATCTTTTTTCCTTGCAAGAATAAGGTTATTCATAGGCATTCTAAAACTAATTGAAAGTAAGACTAAGTTGATCCAATAATCGAATTGGAATAAATGACACTCTAAACAAAGCAATTTTTGAGATATTTATTCACTCATTTAAGTAGAAGCAATAACAAGATTAATTTTATTTTCAAAAGGAAGATCACTGATGCCCTGACAGTGAGGTGTCCACTACACATTTTCTAGGCAAAGGAGAATAATAAATTGTGAATTCAGCTAATAGATATTCATGCAACACGTTCAACAAGTTTATCACATTTTCCTCTTTCCTTGATGCATAGTGATTTTGCCTGTGTTCAATATGGATGGAGGCAGCTAATAATTAATATGAATGTTCCTCCATTCACCTCACTGAGGTGAAGCCTGAGCAAGTGACACACATGTGGCTGCAACCGAAGAAATTGTTTAGTAGCAAGTTCAGGTTTTAGACCAAGAGGTCACAGGAATGAATTGTTTAGCTGGACATAAAAGAACAAGGTACAGTTGCAAAGGAGTGGGAGTAGTGCAAGGGACATGCAAAGTTACTTGCTTTCAAATTCCATTACACAAATGCCTAAAGTATAGATGCAAATGCAGCAAATCCACACCCTAACTGATTGTGATGGCAACAAAACAAGACTTCATGCACAGCCTGGAGATGTAATACCAATGTTTGAGCAAGGCTTTCATGTAAATCTGCCTCCTTAATCAGGGGTAAAACCTATGTCTAGGAATACAGATGCTCTCAGAGAACACAAAGTATTTCAATTATCAATTTAAATAAAAACTCATATTATCTGAGACAACACTACTTCACAAAACAAACTTAAAATTAAATATCTAGTCTGGATATGGATATATTTTGACCTGGAATTTATACAGAGTCCATTGGCCATACTAGCACCTACTGTACATCTGGTGGCATCTGATGAAGAGGAAGGCTGGAGGGAGAAATTTTTAGGAAATGAGTATTTCCCTTGAAGGAGATTACACAGCCACATGCACAAGTACTAGCCATTCCAAATAAACTTGTTACAAAGGCAAAAATATTAATCATCACAGATATTACCGCACCATGGGAGTGACTAAACACCATAAATGCATTGTGCAGCCTGGCACGCAGCCTAGCACTGATGTGAAACAGGAGGGGATGAACAATTTGCTCTCAAGAGCCAACTTCATGACCTCACTCTTGTGGTCTTACCAAAGGGGATCCAGATACTGGCAGGAGTAAAAGCACAGAGAGCAAGGCATGAGCTGCTAAGGGAGTGGCTGCAGCCACAGCGACTGCCCGGGAAACAACGCCTGGGCAGTTCTGCTGAAGTCCCGAAAGTGGAGACCCTCTGTTACAATCCATCCCCGCGGGCTTTTAGAACCCAACGGGACCGAATCCCTTCTCCTGCAGAAAGAGGCGCTGGGATCGCCGCTCCCAGGGGAGCCGGCGAGCGGGGCCCTGGCGCCCCCCGGCGGCAGCCGCTGGCAGCACCGGCGAGCGCCGCTCCTGGGGTGTCCCGGGGCAGCGCTGCCACCCGCGCGCCCGCGGCCAGGAAGCGACAGGAGTGACAGAGGAAACAGCTCTGTGCTGCACATGTACGCACTCCAGAGCAAACGGAACATACGAAAATCCCGCCATCACTCTAACATCGACCGTAACAGGCACTGCACCAACGTGCCTTGCTCTGAGAAACGGAGTAAAAGTCTTGCACAAACACTGACTTTAATGCTTGAATATTGTAAAGTCTTAACTGATACGTGCTTGGCATTATCTGTAGTCGTTATCTGTGATCGTGCTGCTTTTGAAATGTTCTGTCATCCCCAGCTCATGAAGTAACTCCTTTAAACTGCTTGTGCATATTTATGCACACACGCAGGCCCATATATTGAATCCTATATACATAGTTCTTTGAGTAATGAATAATATTAATATGATACACAATATGTAATTGCAATATTGCATGACTATTAAGTATTTCTCCTTCGCAATGACTCCCAGCCAAACCACATCATTTCCATACATACCTGCTCTGTCAAGTTTATGTGCCCCCTCATGATACTAATGAATGACAGTTGTGAGCCAGAAGGAAAGCCCGTCTCAAGAAACAATTACAGCAGGAGATCCTATCTGCACTCAATATTGCAATGAACTTGCCTCTGAGGCAGCACTATTGTTACTCGGATTACACATTATGTATTGAGACACTGCTTCATAGGAATGTCAAAATATCTCTTGCCCTCTAAATCAAATGTACTAATCCAGCTTCCCCGTCTGCTCCATCTACCCCTTACTCCTCATTTGTCTACAGCTACTTTTGTACACTTGGAGCCACTACCTTTTGAGAGGAGACAACATCATTGTGACTGAGAAAAGTACTTATAAACAGTTGTGGGATTGAAGGCAAGTCCATTCCCACGATTACTTACAAGAGACTTCTCCACAAACCAGAGAAGGCAGCAGTCCTATGTAACCTCACAGGCTATACCTCATTACCTTTTCCCATCTACTATTCTACACAGCATCTAAACTAATGAATCACTCAAGAGCAATTTCTTTGCACTGTTTTAAAAAACATCTCTTCCTTATTGGCACAAGGATGTCCCAGGATCTCTTATAGACATCTCCAGGGAAACGTTAACCTAAATGTTTGTATGCACCTAGACTTTGATGTGGGTTATCATAAATACTGTCAATAGATGTGTAGCCTCCCCTGCCACTTCCTGTTAGGATAATAAGGAGCTTTAATTGCTACTGTAAGAAGAAAGGTATTTTCTTTACCATCTTCACCCTGAATATAAAGAAGAACACGCATGTTCAGGGTAGTAGAAACTGGGTTGCCAAATAGGGCATCTGGGGACAACTCTGCTGTTTTCAGGGGATAGAGGACTAAATCCCACTTTTGCTAAAGCAGAAATTGTGATTCCTCTTGAATTTAGCAGAACAGGATTTGGCCCTAAAGGACTTTTACCACACACCTCATAAGAGAACAAATAAACAGCAACTACGGAGAATGAGAAATTGCACCAGGTGAAGAAGAAGCAGATTCAATGTGCTCATTGCAGATAAAAACCAGTGTTGAAAACATTAGATAAATACTACAACATGGCAGATAACTTGCAAAAGCAGTAACCTAAACCAAGATTTTCTCTTTACTCTGTTCATATTCCTTGCTTTGTCATCAAGGAAAGGCTAAAGATATTAAAAAACAGTGCCTGAAGAATATGTTCTTTCCTAATTTTTTTACTTCAATTTATCCCCTTCCGACTGCTTTATACATTATGCTGCACTGGTGAACTGTACAACTCCATCATTTCTATGACCAGTTATTTTTCTAGAAAACCCTGCCTGTTGTCACAGCCACAAGTAGCTCTAAAATGCATACGCAAGAATATTTTCTTAACGGATAGTTCCTTTTAATTTTATTAAAATAATTTAAAGACATACTTTCAAGTTGTCATCACATTTGGAAAAAAGGGGGAAAGACGTATTACTGACAAAGGCAAAGACTACCACAGCTGAAGTAAATTGAAAACATTTATTTTGTCATTTCCTAGAAACATATAATAGCAATAACAACAACATTCTCATTTCCAAGGTGCCAGAGAAACCCTTGTCGCAGGTTAATCCTACCAGGAAGAAAAACAATGCTACTCAGAGTCAACATACTCTTTCCCAGCACGTCAGACACACAACAGCTCTGTTCTCTGGGGCAGTCTTTATTCTTAGTAGCTGGTACACTTTTATTCATGTTAAAGCATCTTTTATTTGTTTTTCTTTCTTACTGTTGTCTGTTTGACTAATGAAAATGAACCAAGTCAGCCTCATTATTACATGTACAACCTTATGCACAAGTACGTGAATCACAGAGGAAAAATGACTCTCCTGTTTTGGCTGCACACACTACAAGGTAATGTAAAAAAATCTAACTAAAACACACACTTAAAAAAAATTTCAATATTTGTAAAATTAAGCATTTCTGCAGTAACTCTCTGAAAAATCAAGATCTCTTCTATTTTGATGAACAAAATGTGTTGACTTGAATATAACCTGCTAGGTTGTTGCCAATCAACCACCCAAATGTCATTCTCTCTTCCCTTGAAACACTAGTTTTCTATCTAAGTCTTCATTCTTTTCATCCTTCTGTCATTTTTGTTATTATGTATTCATTTTATAATGCCCATTAACTCACTACATGGCCCTCAGATGTATTTATCTGAGTATGTGACCAATAAAACTGAAGATGTGCATGGGCAAAGAGGATGGGCCACAACAATGATCAACAAAGTGTGCGGGTTCAGTGTTTGTTACTGACCATGGCCCAAACACCAATAAATGTAATGGAAGGAATTTCACTATCCTGAACAGGCATCAGGTCAGGCTGTAGGCAGGAGAGTCCCCTAGTGGTGGCAGCCCTGCATGGAAAGAAGCTAGTGGAAGTGCCAAGAAATAGGCACTTCCTGAAGGCCAAGGGCACCCAGCACGAACTCCAGGCCGTATGTTTTCAGTTCCACTTTGATGGTTGCATGAAGTTGCCAGCTCACAATTATACTACTTAGATATTTATATTCCGGAAATGTGCAAAACCAGGACGTGGAAGTCAGAAGAAAGTGAAAAGTGAATTAATCTCCTCCAGTTTTCCCTCCCAGACGGTACATTTAATAGGCAGAAATACTTAAAACACAAAGATACTACTTCTGCACATTATTTTGATATGCGTCCTGAAGCATCCTTTCAAGCAGCAAGTACAGCTACATAAACAGATACCTGCAAACAGAAATATAATTTTGTCCTTAGAACACTTTTCTGAGGACAGGTATCAGATTCACACATTAAGTCCTGCTGTGTGTGCCAGGGATACAGTCAGGGAATATGTGAGTTAAAGGCAGAACATCTTTTCTGCTCTTACTAAAGTTCTACCTTGTCTGCTCATGGGGAAAACCCTTCCATTTCCACCTCTCCTTAATTACCAAGTAGAATAAATTGCAAAATCTGACATTATTCAACTATTGCTATTCAGCAAATTTATTCTTTTAAATTAGAGCTGATCACTTGATTTGAGATAGCCTAATCCAGTGGCATTGTGTACATTCATTACACACCATCCACAAAGACAGTGAGACTATGAGCATACATGAAACATTCTCATTGGACTCCCACTGTACATTGAGTAATTCTTCTCTGTAAGTCACAATGTCCTTTCTGTCTACAATTCTTTAACTTAGGCACCCTCTGTACAGTGACCAAAAGTTACCTCGGTTTTTTTCCAAAACAAGAACTTCTGATATTAAACTATGTGAAATTAATATACTGACTTACACTAGCTGCTGTTTTCCTTCATCAAGTCCAACATTCCTTTCCCCTTGAAGCTTTTGTCTGCTTTCCTGAGCAAGAGCATAGAATGACACTTTCCTTTGAAATGGAAAACTAGGAAACGTTGTAAGGGCAAGAATAAAGGTTAATTCTCCCACTGACTACATAACTCCTCTCTGTTCTGGCAGCTCAGGAATCAAAAGCTCTCAGTTAAACCTCTGAAATCAGAAGCTCAATGACTGTCTTCAAAAAGTGAAGTTTTCAAAGCACAGAGCATTGAAAACTGAGATCATGGGTGCTGAGGGTGATTAATCATGCACCTCAAGGTGTAACAACGCCTTAAAACATTATTTTTAACATGAAATTATTTCTTTAGCAGCTACCCCAGGTTTACAGTGAAAACATCATTTCAGCCCTGCTGGAAGAAACAGAAAAGTCTGTAAGTACGTATCTTTTAGCGGTTATACATACTTAGAAAATGAAAGCTTTTCGTCCTTTGGGCAGCTAGTCACTAAGAGTGAATGAGGTGGAATGCCGCTAGGAATGTCACAGCTGTTGGTGACTCCAGCTTGGGCTGACTCTCTGCCATTCCATTCACAACGGGTGCAAAACAAGGGAAAGCTCTATTTTGTGAATGTTTTATCATTAGTTACAATGTCTCTGTACAGGCTACAAATGACAGTCAAGAAAAAAGGATGTTACTTTACTATGCTGTTAATACTTGCAAGCTACCTACTAATCTTATATGGTAATAACAAAACATATCCATGATGCAATGGAAAGAAAAGCCACCTATCATCTTTAAAGTGTGTCACATAGCTTCTGAATGGTAGTAATTACTGTCTCTAATGAGATTACTTCATTAATAGGAATTTCTATTAATATTAATACATGCTAATAGGTGCAATGGATACAATTCTTTATGTAAAGATTCTGATTTGTCTGCAGTCATAGATGTAGTCTCAGTCCAAAAACACTGCATGCCAGGAATAAGTTTTGAGCTCCTGAATTTCATGCCTGGAAATCTTACATAGAAATGTAAGATGTATACCATGTGTGCCACATGCTGGGTTGAAAGGCTGAGGATCAGGTCTCTCAATAAATGTGAAGCTAATGATTAACAGCAAACATATTTACTCTTCCAGTGTAGAGCTGCTAGCTGATTACTATCAACTTTTATAAGTACTGATGGCATGCAAAGAGACAGTCATCTATTGCAAGTAATTTACAGCTCAGCCATGTATTATAAAGTTAACTTCCTTACAAAGACATACAATGAAGATGCTATTCCTCATGTGATTGTTTGACTTTCTTTATGCAAAATCTTTCCTAAGAAACAATATAAGAAAAAACCCCAAGAAACAAAACACAGACCAGGTGAGAACTGTGAAAGAGAGGAACCAGTTTCAAATTAAGAGCAGTGCTCACCTCTACAAGAAGGCTTGTGTATGATGGCCTATGGGTCTGGACACAGCTCTAAAACTGGGAGGCTCCAAGCAGGCTTAGACATTTGTTTGTACAGAGCTAAGCCCGAAGCCTAGGGCTCTCAAAATACACCTTTGCAATCTCAGATAATTGTGCAGAGTCTCACAAGTTCTGGACAACAGAAGTAAGACAGGCCAGAGTGTACCTGCACATAATTTATGTGTTACTGTAACACTACAGAAGCCTCATTTACATTGCTTTAAATTAAGGAAAGAGGTCATAAGAATTAATGTAAGCTTTAAAAGTTGACACAGTGGATGTTTTTCACCTGGAAATGCGATGCTTATATACATATATGTTATGTATACTTACACAGAGATTCTCTGCTATAGTAGCTTAGAATCTCATAATTTATCACAACTCTTCTACTGGAAATACAACTATTATAGTATGATAATACTTTAAAATATGATATTTACATGTATATAATTATACATATATGTAAAAACACACAAATATACACATATAAATATGTATTTAAGAACACACAAGTCTATAATGCAGAAAGAAAGACTGCAGAGCACCCCAGACACACAGCTGCATCTTTCCGCACTCAGACCCTTACTGATCTAAAAATCCAAAGACATGGCAAGCAGAAGTGTTACAGTTCCTTGATTATTCCAACAACAAAGTAAATTCTATGTAATTTATGTGCTATAAAGTGTAAACAGACTGTCCTTTTCATCATTTATGCTTAGCTTTTGTTTTGTAGTTTTGATGTGTTTGTTCACAGTTAATATGGTACCAGTACATGGATTTATTTATTTATTTCTGAGATAAGACTAAGAAAAAGAAGTTAGTTTCTGTTAAGAATTTAAAATGCAGACATTTAAATAGTTTCTTATAGTTAACAGTGTTAACATAATAATTCAGCTGCAAAGAACTAGAAATACATTTCACATGAACTTTTAGATGCACATATCCTCAGAACAAGTCCCCCACCTGCTTTAATGAATTTCTTGCATGAAATACATAAGTAGTGAATTTTTTCAGATGGTAAACTCCAAGGAAATACATAATTTTTCAATATAAAACAAGTACAGGAAAGACCAAACTGAGGTCAGACCTTAGTTTATATATAGTCCTGTGTTAAATTTCTGAGAAGAAAATGGGATTTCCCTGCCCAAAGTTCAGAACTCCAGTGGGCCAAACTCCACTTGATTTGAAAACTAGATTCAGAGAGCAAAAAGATGTTAAAGGATAATTGAATTCAGTACACACAAACCACTGACAAAACCTAAATTTAAAATAAGAAAATGAGATGGACACACACAACAATATTCAAATGCCATCAAAACAGTATCTGATAGAAACCAGTGAACATCAGTTGGAGTCCTGACACACAGCCCAAGTAGCTTTGCTCCCAGCCATTAGCCCGGCTTTGCCAAGAGCCATGTCTGCAGAAGGTGCAAGTGTTGCATGTCTGGATGGACATGGGAGTTCAAAGTACATCAGGGACCAAATCCAGCAAAACTCCAGCACCCTGGGCGCCACTGTGGAAAGCAGGTGCTTCAGTCTTTGACAGGCCTACATGACACACATAACTTGAGCACACCACTGGAGCACAGCTGTGCCAGTGCGTGTGGGGAGATATCCAGCCGCTCTGAGCATGAATCAGACATGTTTCTGTGAAACACTCTTTTGAATTACTGGCATAACCAATTTATTATTTCTGAAATACATGCAAGAACTTGAAGGTGTTGGGACACAGCGGGTTAGCAGCTGTCAGCGTGAGAAAACCATTCTCTTCTCCTCATAGAGGCACCTCAGTGACTCTTGGCTTGCTTAGTACGGAAAGCTGTCTTCTTCCACCTAATGGCAATTTCCAATTCCAACTATTGTCAATTATTAATTTAACTTCTGGACTTGAATTGTGGAGGAGACAGAGGGTGTTGAGAATGTAGACATTACTATTGGAAAGGTCAAACCTGGGAAATGTGCAGAGTTCCTACAAGGTGCACGAGAGCCATGGCTGGGGCTGTCTGTCTGTGTCGGGCCCAGCCCCTGCCCTGCCCGCCCCATGGGGAGCCACGAGGCCCCAGTAACCTGAAGAAAGAAGAAATACATTCAGTGCCCTACAGACTGGCTCTTCCAAACATGAGACACCTCAAAAAGTTCTTCCTTCTGCTGCCACACACACCATAGGAAACCCCCTGCCCTCAAACACCAAGAAGTACTAATCCTTGGAGGAAAGGATTGACACTGAAATTAGTACACAAAGAAAGGACAAGACCAACGAGCTGGGAACAATGCTGGTCCAGACCCTACTCGGTAGATGTAAAACTGGAATTACACCACCGACTTTGGGCTAGTTAGCCCAGATGGACATAGCCAAAAACCGACAGAGAAAATGGCACACATGGTGCTGACCTGCCCCTGGCCATTTCTACTTGCTCTTCCTCACTCCATGTCCAGACCCTGAGTCCAGACTACATCCAGAACTATTAAAACACAATGAGGAAAAATCTTGATATGCAACTTACCAATTGGGCTTGGTTACAGTACCCCCACTTCAACAAGGGAAGTCCCAAAATGGGATTCTTTTGATAGTAATTGTTTACCAAACAGAGTAAAGCTTTTAAAAGCCCAGCCTTCCCTGCCATATTTTTTTGCTTGTATTTACACTTCTTTAGCATATTAGCCCTTCAGGACTTCAAGGACCTATATTCATAAGTGTTGACAAACCACTAAACACGCCAGTGGCACAGTATCAGTGGTAAGTAATAATAGTATCTCCTCCATAAACAAGACACAATGGAACACTTGCACCCTGAAACATTCCCGGGTGGAGTATCTCTTATGAAAGAATTTCCTTATTAATACTTTGTTCAGGGAGGGAGCTTCTCCGGAACAACAATGTACCCAAGTGGTGCTGTCCTGGTATCCTGCCTGCTCTCCTCACCCGTGCAGCTCACGTATTTTGGAGCTGATTTTCAAAATTCTTTGTAATTATGAGGAGTTGAGCCGCAAATCTAGATCTCTAACACCCAAGAAGTTATTCTTGGCCTCCAAGAAGGTAAAAAGGACTACTTTTGTGAATATAACAGAATAAAGCCTGCAATGGCAGACCCCTCAAACTGTAAGAATATAATTGAAGCACCAAGTATGAATATGCTCAAATACATACAAAACTGAGTATCTCTGCACTTCTGCAACATCTTCCCAAGGTTATGAGTATGAAGAAGGTGAAAAAATACATTTCCAATGGAGCATTTTATTCCCACCTTCTATTGCCAGACCTGTGAGAGAAAATGTCCGTCGAGAGAATACAGTAAGGAAGTACTTACAACAAAGGAACTCAGAAAGTGATCTGCTGTGAAGCAGTAAAAACAGTTGTGTACCTGTAACAAATAACTGCGTCCTAATGATTTATTGTAGAGACTGTCTAGAGCAGCCTAAGGAGGGGACTCATCTTTCCCACAACACTCATATGTTTTTAATGGGTCAGCAAGAGTGGAGTGCTGAGTAGTGCTGACTGTACCTCCCAATTAATTTCTTATGCTTTTCATCCTTAAATTTGAGGATAAATTAAAATAAACCTTTGTTTTTCTGCCATCTATCTCATTGTCATCTGCAAAATAAATCTACTAAACCTCCTCCCAAAGCATAAACCAACCTCACAAAGAGCAAAACAAATTAAACCAGATTGAATGAGTGCTTTCCTCTCCAAAAAACTCCATTTCCCCTTCCTTTTTTCTTCAGTTCCTATTCATAGACACTGGCTGATGTGCCAGGTATGTTCTATAGCTGGCAATTAACTTTTTACCATTCTTCCTACTGAAAAAAAGGAAAGAATCCTTACATGATACATGCAGTTAAGTCTCGAAACATGATGTAGAAAGTAAACTGCTGTTCAGGGAGGTGGGTTCATTTCCCCATTCTGTGGCTCAGTGTCTCAGTTACTTTCAATGTCTCATTTGAAAGTGATGATAACACTATTTCCCTTTTTCACAAGGAGTAATAAACAAAAACAGCACAAGGCTGTTGTATGCAGTCATAATAGGAGCATTATATAAAACAGCCAATCTCCTAAATAAAAGTTAATTATTACAGAATACAGAGCTCTTGTGTCCTTTTGCATGCATTTTTCTATTTATCCATAGCTCTTCTACTGCATCTTTCAACTGTTCATTTTTTGGACAACCTGCAACTGTATCAGCTACCTGTTACCATGCCACAACCCCCTACCTGCTGCCTCAAAAGTAGCTGGCTCCATGTCTCCTGGCTCTTCTCATCTCAGCTGCCTTCTTTGGGCCCTGATGCAGTCCCAGAGGTGGAGGCGCATCTCAACACTCAGTGCTCAGACGCTGTGAGACATCAGAGACCCAAAGCTGACTGGAATGACACCTGCTTGGGCACTGTCTGCCTCTCCACACTCTGCAGAGGGAGGAGCTGCCTTGGAGATAAAAGGCAGTAGCTCCACCTCTGTATCCCATAGCTTCATGCCTTAATGCTGCTGAGCCTTCCTACAGGGACTGCCAGTTCCTCAGCTACCTGCCAGGCTCTGAAGTGCTGTCCTGAAGAGATGGAAAGCAGTCAGCCTCCCTTCACCCTGCCCATTTGCTTCATTGATAAAGGACAGAAAAGAGAAGCACCCACAGGTTTGTTTAGCCTTTGGGACCTGGATATTTCTGTGCAAATATGAGCTGTCAATTCTTTTTTCATTTCTGTCCTCAGCAGCTGCAGGACAAAGTTTGAGAAGATGAGCTTGGGTGCACCCTGAAGTCTTCAAACCATAAGTCGAATAACATCTTGAATGTTTTTCTGTTGTGATTTTCAAGTCTATTTCATTACATATGGAAAGCTAATCCATGGTATTAATAACTCTGCAACCATTCATTGTGTTCTTATGGATATTGAACTGTTAGGGAGCCACCTGAACATGATACTGCACTCTGAACATGCTGTATTCCTCCCTATCTTCTCCTGGGCATCTAATTGTAAATGAAATACTTGTGACAAGGAACCTCCTTCCACAAGCATCTGTAAAATCATCGGCTTCACTAACCAGGCTTACTAAAATAGCATTTCATTACTTAAGTGGGACTTGCCTTAATACTGCAAATACTATTATGGAACAACGCATGTATATTGATATACAGACCCTAAATTCCATCTCTCTTCCATGCTAGTGCTTACAGATAAATGAAGTTTTCTTTGAATTGGTATTATGAATGAAATTGGATTGGATGGGCAAAGAAGCTTGAAGGCAAGGGTTACCCACGTTCAAAATGAATATGTATTTTTTCTTTTAAATTATTTAATAAGTGAGTCATAAGTTTCTGAACTATTTTCGTGTTTATAGCAGTGAACAACCAGATGAGTTAAACGAAAGCTGACTTGCTGCTTCTCTGAACTCCTTTCAAGGAGGAAGGAGGCAGGTACGGCTGGTTTGCGGTGGCTGCTCAAAGGTACTATTGAGAGGAGCCACCAGAGGGCACTGGAAGGAGAAAACAGGCCAAAAAATGCACTCCTGGGAACCAGCAGACCAGAAAGCAGCAAGACCTCTGCTCCCGGCCTGTTCCAAGAATAAATTGAGGTCCAACAGGACATACAGTTCATTTCTGTCTGAGCGAAAGCTATACTGAGAGGTCTCCCAGGCCAGGTTTAGAGGTCTGAAGCCTGCCTAGGGAGCCAAGAAAGGACCAACAGTACACAGAGTGGGCTGGGGCATCAAGAGCAACAGGAGGGGACAGCACCAAATGGAGCTGAGAACTACACAAATGCACAGAACTGACAACCTACCTCACATGCTCCTGCTGCACACAAAGGTTACAAAGAGAAAGGGAGATGAGAGAGGTTGTATAAAGCAACCCTTTCCTAGAAAATATCCCCATTATGCACTTAGTTTCACAAAGGCATGGGCTGTCTGGATGAAGAGAGATTCAGTGGTTCTGCCCAGTGTAGGTAAGTAATAAGAAAAAAAAGAAAACAGTCTCAGGAAACAATTGCAAGCTCAACACATTTGAGGAAGTCACAATAAACCAGAGAAAAAATCATCTTCTGATCTTATTTCTTATTTATCTTTCAAAATTAACTGGTGTTAACATTTTTCAATATAACAAAAGCAGCTTGTTCCTGCTTTTTGGGTTCCAGAGTTATATATGGGACTGGATTTCAATTTTTCATTGATCTTTTAAGAGACTGTCAGACAGCTCTGTGCTCGCTTGTATGACATCAAACAGTATGGACAAGATCAGGGCAGTCATTAGAACCTGATTTTGATCTGCCAGCAAGTGCTTCATTCCCTCTGTCAAGCCAGTCTAGATTGGTCTATACAGAAACATGCTATATTGTAAATACAGACAATCACTGAAAAAACTTGACCAGTTTGTTATTGACCACTGGTAGTTATTGATTTGCTCCCTGGCCCTGCCCAGCTCCAACTAGCTCTTTTCAAAACCATGCTCAGGAGCAGTTTGAAGGGAAACTCACTTCAGTAACCTTATGCAAAAAAGAACAGTATTAATGAAATTGCTTCTTCCATTCCACAGTGTCTCCTATATGCCTCATTTGATTGACAGCATAAATCAAATAGCTTCAAAATCACACTTTGAAAATGTCCCAGGAGTGGGCTGCCACAGTCCTCAGGCATTATTTTTAAACTGAAAAAAATGCCTATGAAGTTAATTATCAAAATAATAGTAATAAGAATAACAAGGAGGCAGGCATATGGGACAAAGAGGAACAAATACAATTTTGTTTAGAGCCTCTGAAGCTCACTGTGGTCATATAGGAACTACAAGATTTGGCCCTCCAGGGTGATCTCTGTTATTACTTTGATTATAGTAGCAAAGGGCAACACCATACAGCCTGGAACCTGTCTGCTCCTGATGGGAGTCTTCTGGCCTAAAGAGCTTACAGTCTAAATAAGACCAGGTTGACAAGTGGAGTGAGAAAGAAAGTACTTTTATTAGGTCCAAGAGAGATTAAGAAACTTGCCCAAGGACATACCTTTGAAAGATCCAGGGTTTAACCTAGATTTTCAGTATGGCGCCTTGGTCATAAACACTTCACCTACCTTCTGCTCAACTTGCGAATGCTTCTTCAGCTGAGATTTAAATAGGCTACATCTCAGTAAAACATCAAAAGAAACATCCTGTTATACCATGTGTATTTTGACAATTTTCACATACAGTACATTTTCTATTAACAAAGTCCTAAGTGCACAGATGAAGAAACAAATACAAATTTAGAGGCAGGTGAAAGCCTTGAGTTCAAGAGCACGCTACTGCTTCACAAGGCTCTATACAGCATTGGAAGTTTCAGTGCATTTACTTCAGCTTTAGTCTCACTCAGAGTTTTAAACTTACAGCTCTCTAGCTATGTAATTTCCCATATCCAGCAAAACATTCTTCCTTTTTGGGGTCGTCATAACAAGACACATGGGACAGAAATTAATCAGAAAAAGAAAAGTAATACCAAATTATGAAAGAAAGAAATTGCCAAACTTAACTCAGTCCAGGTTCACATGCCACAGAAAACTAAGACAAGTTTTAGATCAAGTCAGTGTTGACACATAATATTTAACCATGCCCATCATAAAATCTACTTTACTGAAGTGAAAAATACACAATACAAAAATCCACTTGACACAAATGTTACTCATTAACATTCCTTCTGTATCTTACACGAAAGAATTACTTGTGAAAAGTGCTCACTTGCAAATCTAAGAGGATACTGTCTCTCACTTCACAACGTGCCAAAAATCTTTATCAATCAGTACCTGCAGGAAGAAATTATAACCTTTAATAATAAACGGCTCATTTTCTAGCACAACTTCTAGTAATTCCTTGACCTTTGCTTTCACTATCAACACAAATAGCTTTGATGGTTGCACAAAGGGGAAATATGAGCTAGAAGCGAGGTCGAGGTGTCCTATGTCTTCATAAGGCAGAGATAATTCAACTAAGTCACTTTCAAGAGTCTTGTGAACTACCTTTCAGGCAGGTGAGTTCCTGGCTTCGTATCCAAAAGCTGCCAGGATCGACTGAAAAGCCACAGAGCTGCCACGTTTCCCTGCAAGGTCCGGCACAACTTACCGCCGCCGTAGTCTCCCGGGTACCGGTGTTTAGCCCACACCCCATGCCAGCGGCACGGTGAAGCACAGAAGCGGCCTCCTCCTCCTCCTCCCCGGGGAAGGAGAGGTGCCACGGGGAGCCGCAGCTGTGACTCAGAGCCGTCTCTGTCACAACACGCGTTTCCCAAACGTCCCGATGCTTCAGGTGCCCTGACAGCCGGCTCCGGCTCCGGCGGCCGCGCGCCCCGGCAGGACCGCCGGGAGCTCAGCTCTCCCTGCCGCGCAGCACCTCTGTCCTCCGGCGCCTTGGCCGGCGCAGACCCTTTCCCGGGGGGAGCCCGCCCGCCGCCCCCTTTCCCGCTCGTCCGGTCGGGATGAAGCCGCGCCGCCGGGCTGGGGCCATGCGCCCTCCGCAAACGCAAACCCGGTTCCGCG
>VZTX01015539.1:248535-326171 GCA_013400915.1 Pardalotus punctatus | reverse complement strand
CCGGAATCGGAGTCGGAGTCGGCATTGGCATTGGAGTTCGCGCTCGCCCCGTGCTCATGTCCTATCGCGCGCGGCCCGCGGTTGAGGCGGGTGATGCCCTGAGCGCTCCGCGCGGTGTTTGCTTTGGCGCTGCCCGGAGAGCACACGCCCGCCCGGGAGGTCGCTGCGGTTTCCCCCATGGCGGNTCAAGAGTCTTGTGAACTACCTTTCAGGCAGGTGAGTTCCTGGCTTCGTATCCAAAAGCTGCCAGGATCGACTGAAAAGCCACAGAGCTGCCACGTTTCCCTGCAAGGTCCGGCACAACTTACCCGCCGCCGTAGTCTCCCGGGTACCGGTGTTTAGCCCACACCCCATGCCAGCGGCACGGTGAAGCACAGAAGCGGCCTCCTCCTCCTCCTCCCCGGGGAAGGAGAGGTGCCACGGGGAGCCGCAGCTGTGACTCAGAGCCGTCTCTGTCACAACACGCGTTTCCCAAACGTCCCGATGCTTCAGGTGCCCTGACAGCCGGCTCCGGCTCCGGCGGCCGCGCGCCCCGGCAGGACCGCCGGGAGCTCAGCTCTCCCTGCCGCGCAGCACCTCTGTCCTCCGGCGCCTTGGCCGGCGCAGACCCTTTCCCGGGGGGAGCCCGCCCGCCGCCCCCTTTCCCGCTCGTCCGGTCGGGATGAAGCCGCGCCGCCGGGCTGGGGCCATGCGCCCTCCGCAAACGCAAACCCGGTTCCGCGCCCTCCACCTCCGCGCGCACCGACAGGACGGGCGTGAAAGCCGGTACCTGACTCTGTCCTTCTCTGCCCGCCGGAGCTCCGCGTCCCTCTGCAGCACCTGGAAAATCGCCCTGGCTTCCTCCTCGTTCAGAAAACTGAGATCTGGCCCCTGGGGCGCTGCGGTCATGGCTTTGCTTATAGGCGGGCGGGCGGGCGGAGGCGGGCGGGCAGCGCTGACCCCCGCGGAGCGTGCAGCCACACCAGCATGGCCGGACGCCGAGCGGACCGCGCACGCCGGCACCGCGGGACGCGCGTCCCCCTGGACGGCCACAACCGGAGCTACTCCCGCTCGGAACCGCCCTGGCNCCCGCCACGCCTTTGCCCGGCTCCCCGCTGCACTCGAGTGCGGCCCCGCCGCTCCTCCAGGCCGCTGCTCGGCCCGCGGCAGCCCCTCCGCTGAGCCTGCCGCGTCCCGCCGCTGCAGGAGGACATACCCGCAGTCTTGTGGAGTGGATGCAAAGCGGCCACTTTTCCACGAAGAAATAATGGGGCAGTGTTTCCTGTGTTTCCTATTTCCTCTTCTTTAAGGTCTTCCTGAAGAAATAGTAGAGAACATCCTTCTTGATCTGGGAGTTATAATCTCGTCTTGGAAATAATTTCATCCTGATTCCATTCTAACGGCTTTGATGCAGCTCTGTGCTGGTGTAGCACCACAGATTGCTGTGTCTCTCCGAAGTATGTGTCTGTCTAGTACGGTGTATTAGTTTAATACTTTATAAAAGGTCCTTTGAAATTTTTCCATCAAAGAAGATCTTTATTCAGGGCTGAACTGCAGATGGAGAAAGAGAATTATGGTGAACTATTTCAGACTGAGGAAGTTGGGGCTGTTCATCCTGGAGAAGGGAAGGTTTGTTGTGGAGATCTTGTAGCAACAATCTTCCAATACGTGAAGGAGGCCTGCAGGGAAGCTCGAGAGGGACTCTGTTTGGAACTGTAGTGATAGGACAAGGAATAATGTGTGCAAATCGAAAGAGGGGAAATTAAATTAGATATTACGAAGAATTTGTTATACTGTGAGAGTAGTGAGATACTGGAAGAGGTTGCTCAGGGAGGTTGTGGATGCTCCAATCCTGGCAGTGTTCAAGGCCAGGTTGGACAAGGCCTTGAGCAACCTGTTCTAGTGGGAGGTGTCCCTGCACATGGCTTGAGACTAGACAATCGTTAAGGTCCCTTCCAAACCCTTAATATTCACTGATTCTATGAAAGAAAACACAATTTTTATTATGGCAAAGCGAGTCAGTAGAAAAAGGCAGGGCAGTGTGCACTTGAGACTAGACAATCGTGCACCAAGAACCGGGCAGTGATGCACGCAGCCAGCTTCTCACCCTGCAGCAGGCTGACATGGGGCTGCGGAAGAATGTTTCCACACTAGGAAGTTGAGGGGTGCAAGTGGAAATAAGGGCCTTAGAGCACAGTAAGAATAATAGGTTGCAGGAGGCTCATTGTTTTGGAGGAACTCAAGGCATTACTTGTCTGGCCCAAAGAGGAACTTACCTGATTCTTGGTGACCAAACAACAAAAGCAAGGCTATGAGACAATTGATGAAAATGTAAAAAAGCAAATAATGAAGAATTATGACATAAAGAGGGTGTGTATCTGACAGAAAAGACAGTGAATTTTTAATAATATATGGGAGACGCTTCTGGGTAAAATGTAAGCATGGTTTTTCTAAAGGTGCAAGAGCCACAGCTGTCCCTGCTGTGGACAACTTAGAGAGGAGAACTCTCTAAGGGTAAGTGTCCTGTCCTTCCCTTTCTGTTTCATTGAGCGTAACAGTGTGACTGTTTCACCAGCAGAAGCTGAGTGTGTGGAGTTCTTCCAAGGACTCTCCCAGGCAGTGAATTAGACATCACTCTCCCTTTCTGACTGGCACCTGCAGGATATGGGAAGCAGTTGCTCATTGTGCTTCTGCATCATGCTGGGTCTGCTCCCAGAGCTGGGGCAGAACATGGTAACATTTTTTTCTGTACATCCATTGGAATGAAGCTCGTCAATGCCCACACTTGCCTTAAAAACAATGTTTCATCTTATTGGTAAGTTGTAGTTTTTTAACTTCTTGTGCAAACTTAAAAGATGTCCCTACTCATTGCATGAGATTGGACTAGATGACCTTTAAAAGTCCCTTCCAAACCAAACGATTCTATGATTCTATGATGAAAAATAAATACATACATAAAGAATATATAGGAAGGCTGTGCATTTTATTATGGTTTTACAAAGGAAGTTATGTATTACAGTTCTTACAGATAAAGGGTGACATTCCCCCACAAATTTTGTGGCTATCTATAATTGTATTTATCCTGCATGTAAGTCAAGAATGGAATTGTATTTTTAAGTTTCTGTCATTCTTTTTCTTCATTGCTAGAAATCTGATTAATTGGTGCTTTTTTCTTCCCATCATTCAAATATTTGTTGATATATTTTTAGTGCAGAGGGAAGCAGGGACAACATGTCCATGTAATGTATAAGCAATGTGTAGTCTTTCAGATAATAAGAAAGAAATGTTTTTCGTACTGTGCAAAGCAATGAATTGTTTAGAAGAGTCACAAGTACATACACTAATGGCTTTAGAGGGATGCTGCAAGACTACACAATGATTATTATTTCAAAGGCTTCTATCCAGACTGTTTAGAGATCTGGGCATATCCATTTGTATAATAAAAAGACCTTCATTTTACACAGCATGGTATGTCACATAAGCATTACGAAATGTGTGTTGGACGATGACTAGAAAGATCTCCTATCTATGGAGTCTTTTACCAGAAATTTATTTTGTGAAAAATAACCACTTTTCCAAATGTCTGTTCATTACTCCACTCACTTAAAATTTATGTCTTTTCCATATATGGACCATGATGGCAAGAAAACACTGCCTGTATTTCAGTATTTAGAGTCTCTAGCACCTTATGTGCTTTAATTTCTGCTCCATAAACCCAAGATAAGATTCATGCTTTAAATTTTTTGCATGGATTTTAGCTAACAGCTGTTCCAGGAAGATATAGAAGTGTTTCTTGTAAATAAGTAGTATTTTCCAGTTTAAAAACCTGAAACAGAGGGCTAAAATAGCATATGAGAGGCTGCAGACATGAGACATCATTAGTAATGTTAATTGCCAATGCCACTAAAGAGGATGCTGACACACATACCTTAATTATAGGGCAAATTCTTCAAAAATTGCATTTCACAAATACTGCTGTACCAATGGGTGGTGCTAAATCCACTTATTCTCAGTGGAGGAATTCAAAGTGTAGGGTTCTGGTAAGCCAGAAGTATTGATTCTAAAAGTTGGTCTGTACCTAGGGAATTGAGAGGAATGTGCGGAAGGGTTGGTTAAATCTTGTAGCAATTGGCCTTGAGGCACATATCAGCCTTAAGGCTTGAAAGAACTGTAAGGTCTTGTCTGTTCCTGTTGAACCAATTAGTGTGTAAATTGTCAGCCAGATTAGTGAAGGCTGGTTTAATTAACTCCCTGCATTAAGTGAGAATGGCTTCATGACCAGGCAAAGAATAAATAGGAAGCATCTTTCATTTAAAATATACTACATCTGCTTATTGTGTTTGAAATAAATATTTCTAGCACTAAGCTAGGTCAAAAATAGTTGGATCATAATACTTGTAAGGACAAAAGTAGTACCTCTGTTTAACAAGTCTGTCATTTGTATCTCCATTTGTTCTGACAGTCATTATTTATTTATGTGTGTTAATATATGGAGATCCGTCTGAGTTTCAGGGTACACAGAGGCTTGCAGTGTATGGTTCCCACGACTACAGATCAATATTTTGACTGAGCAATGAGTGTCCTCCAGGATCTTTCACTGGGCCCTCAACTCCCACTTCAAAAGAGCTTTGGACTTTCATTTAGGCATTTTAGCTGTGAAGTGGTGCACTTTGAAGATTGCCTGGACATCAACATCCAAATGCTGTTTGTGTTTTTGTAGCTGTTTGCGTGCTGTGCAGCCTCTTGTGAGGCAAGGAGGGAGCCAAGACCAGGCTGAGCAGGCTGTGGAGCATGGGCCATCACTGACCACCCTGTAAATGCCACGGGCAGCACAGCTGCTCCCACAGGGACAGCCAGTCTTCCAGATACACTGCATTCCCAAGCCACATCTTGCAGCCTGTGTGGCTGCAGACTGTGCCTTTTCACAATCTCCTCAAGCACTTCCTCTTGCTGAGTCTGTCATTCACCGGCTTCTTTCTTCCTCCCCATCCCTTGAGTGTGGGCTGCTCCCTTCCCCCACTTTTAGGCTCTGCTCTGCCCACACAGCACATTTCCTCACCTTACAAATACTGCTTGCTGCTGCTGCCTCTTGCTCCAAGGCTTTTCTACCCCATATATTGTCAATATGGACTCCTCCATTCTTTCCCTGTACAGGGTTGTTTCTGCTGAAATAGACTTGTTGATCCCTTAGAACGACATAAGGGCATCATAGCAAAATATGATCTGGTTTTTGCCTACCAGAAGAAAGGTAAGAGCGATCTCCCAAAAGCATATTAGCATTACATAGCAGCAAGGAAAGGTGGTTGTGAGAGAGATCTCTGAAATGGTAGCTGCAGTCTGACCCTGGCACTTCATGGCACTACTTTCTGTGTATTTGGTGCTGCTTTGGAAAATTTCTCCTTGACACCCCTTTGTTTTGCTTTTTCCTTATGACTGGCTGTCTGTCCTTCTTCCTCCCTTACTTTCAAGATTCAGTTAATCACTAATTTCATTTGTAAGACCCACTGGGACTGCACTTTCTCTGGACTGGAGAGAAGAGAATATTGTGGATGTTGCCCCTCACACAGCAAGATGGATTGGGATTTTAGGGGCTTGCTGCAGAGGGCTGCAGCCTGGAGAGGCATATGAAGCAGATAGTTACCTTTATACCTCAGGAGTGTAAAACCACTGCTTGGAATGGGAGGGTGAACATGTTTGGTTGAAATTATGCAGGATTTCTTCTTTATTATAGGTCTGATGTCTTGACTGTCAGGGCCATAGTTTGGTGAGTATTGCATATAACATATGCTCTCTTGGCAGAAACTAGGTAACCTTCTCTTCCTTCTTAACTAATATGTGCATAAACATAATCACCAGAGGCCAATGCCTGGGACACTGCAGAATTATGCATTTAATATATTTAGGTCATATGCCAGTGCATGCAACCTATTAAGATAGGCTTGACTAAAGGTACAAAGAACCAGGCATGACTAAACAAAAAGGAAAGATGTCATCAGAAGCAGGAAGGCAACCTTCAAAACACTGAAGTCATATCCTAATGAAGAAAATAGAAAAACTGATAAATCCTGGCAGATAACATATTAAACAAACAAAGAAAAATAAAAAGAGCTGGGAGGAGCAACTTGCTGAAGATCTCTAAACGAGGACTAAACCCTTCTTCAGCACATCAAGAAGGTCATCAGAGAGTCTGTAAGGCTGATCAATGACTCATATATAAAAGAAGCACTATGGAGGAATCAGTGTGGCTTCTAAAAACAAAACTCTGCTCTACAGTGCTCTTTTTGAAGGATGGTAGCAAATATTTGGACAAAGACAGCCAATTTGATGCAATCTTCTTGTACTTTTGAAAACATATGACAGTACCATCATCAACAACTTCCAAGGAAACTAACTAGTCATGAGATTAAATAAAATGTCATTTTATGGGTAAGTAACCGGTTACAACTTGGGAAATAGTGGATAAGAGGACAGGTTACTTATTACCGTGGAAGGTCACTGGCAACAACTGGTCACAATCACTAGTAACTGCTGATTTTCCCAAAGCTCTGTGACCTGGAAAAGAAGCGAGCAGTGAGGTGAGCAAATTTACTGGTGTGGTGGGAAAGTTTGTAATATGAAGATATTCGGGATAATAAGGACAAAGGCATACAGTGAGGGACCACAAGAGGCTTTTGTAAGACAGAATGACTAGGAAATATGGTGGAAAAAATCCTGGCTTCACATATAAGCAGCTTCCACAAGTAAGAAATGGACTCTGAGCTGACTATTACCATTTGAACTCAAGGTCTTTATGATATGCATAGCTTGTGAAAACATCAGAAAAGGAACCCAAGTATTAGAATTTATTAGAAAAGAAAAAAATCCATAGTTTTCTTACAGCTTATATACAAATATGGAATTCTGTATAGAACATAGATTATATTACATATGTATATACCATATGAACATAGATTATATTCTGAATATAAATTCATATACATTCTCCATATAAATGAGGGAATTAGAATATGGAGTTCTATATATTCTGTATTTTTATGTGGTATAGAAATGGTGGAAAGAAAATAACTTTGGCATTTCTTCAAGTATGAGAATGAGGGGCCATCTAATTGATCTAACAGAAGCTAGATCCATGGCTGTAATCAGGAATATGTGTTTCACATGGCTGTGGAGATCTCCTTGTCTTAGATAAGAAGTTCCTGAAGATTTCTTTTATGCCTTCTTGTCAGTTGTTCTGCTAATATGATCATGTCCAGCTGCCCTGAGATTTTGTTGGAGTGGCTGTCCTTAGCTGTATCCTTAGGAGCTAACAGATCCCCTCTTGATACCAGATGTTCTTCACTGTCAAAGTCTTAAAAATTTTGCAGTTCACCAGCAGCAGCTCAAAGAGGGGTGTCAGAATTGAAGCAAAGAGGTGTCAAGATATGAGGGCATATAGAGGGATAGGTGAGGCTGCTCTGTATGATGGAACAACTTTATAGGATTGGGAGTAGACCAATCCAATTGACTTGTGCATTTTTGCATCGAAACTGCTTTCAGGAATTAGATTCAAACTCAAAACTTCTCTACTTGTACCTTAATTTCTTATCAGGCCAGGTTTCATGCTTATGCTACATTCAGGTTTATGTGAACCAGCACAAGAGGAACATAGGCAAGACATGGAAATTCAGGTCAAAGCTCATGACAGTAAAGACATAGCTCAAATGTCCCTGTGCTTCCCTCTGCATGTGTTGTTACATAGAAGCTATGCCAAACCTGACTGCTGCATCTGACCTGGTTTTGGCTGGGATAGATAGATAATTTTCTTCTTAGTAGCTGGTATCTTGTGCTTTGGATTTAGTATGATAACATGTTGATGACACACTGATTTCTTTAGGTTTCTTCCAAGTCAAGGACTTTTCAGCTTTTTGTGCCCTGCCAGCAAGAAGGCAGGAGGGGCACAAGAAGTTGGGAGGAGACGGAACCAGGGCAGCTGACCCCAAAGACCAAAGGGATATTCCACAACACATGACATCATGGTGTATATAAATTAGGGCAAAAGCTGGCCACGGGCTGCTGCTTGGGAAATGGTTGGGCATCACTTGGCAAGTGGTGAGAAACTGCATTGTGTATCACTTGTTTTGTATATTCAAATCCCTGTTATTATGATAACAAACATTATTATTATTTTCTTCCTCTTCTGTCCCATTAAACTGTTTTTGTCTCAACCCACAAGTTTTCTCACTTTTACTTTTCTGATTCTCTGCCTCTGGGAGTCAGCTTAGTTGCTGGATGGGGTTAAACCAGGACAGCATCATAAAGCCATCTATAGTCTCTGGAATTGCTATAGTTGTGTAGGGTAATATATTTGTTTTTTCACAAAAAAAAACCCAAAACTCTAATAGAATTTTAGAGCAGCCAGGATGGCTCTGCCACAGATACCTGGTTGCCTTCAGTGGTGCCTGCTTTGGGAATGAAAGGCAGGTAATTGATATGGAGTATTTTGACTTAGCAAGACAATCAAGACCATGTTTGGTTATGTCTTTGTAACCACATTTGAGAGATATGGATAGGACGTGTTGACTAGGAGGTTGATGAAATGAATGATAGGATCACCAGGCTCAAAGGGTTCTGGTTAGTAGCTGAGAGTCTAACTGGCAGCCAGTGAGGAGTGGTATTCTTCTGGAATTAGATTGTGACCCTTGTGGTATTTAACTTCTTCATTAATGACCCGAATAATGAAATGGGATGCATCCTCATTAGCAGGTGACATTAAATGGTGAGGAAAAGATGGTGTGATGGAGGGCAGGGCTGTTATTCAGGGGGATCTCAACAGGCTAGAGAAATAGCCTGACAGGAACTTCTCGAAGCTCAAAAAAGGCACATTAACAAAACCAACCAACCAAACAAAAAGGCAAGTTTAAAAAGGCAAGTTAAACCTCATCTAAAGCTCTGTGGTACTATGCCACTGTACAATTTGATGGGCTAGGACACAGTCTTTCAGAAAAGGACCTGGGGGTCATGGTGAACAATGCAAACATGAGCCAGCAATGTGCCCTTGCTGCAACAAAGCCTAACTGCATGTTGGGCTGCATTATTAAGACTGTAGCCAGCAGGCCAGGGAAAGCGACTTCCTTGTGAACGCAAAAGGCTGCTCTGGAATGTTTGGTCCAGTTTTGGACGCCCAAATACAAGAAACATTAGCATATGGGGACAAGTCCAGTGGAGGAGCATAAAGCTGACCAGCAGGCTGCAGCGTGTTACACATGAGTAGAGGCTCAGACAAATGTGGTTTTTTTTCAGTCTGAAAAGGTTAAGAGGATTTACTTGTGTACAACTTTTTAGTGAATGGTTACAGATCTCCTTGGAGGTCCAACACAGAAGGACAAGTAACAATGGACATAAATTCCATGAAAAAATTCTTATTCACCATTATTAAAAAAAATAAAATAAAAAAATCAAATCATCCTGGATTTATTTGGGTGGAAAGGGACTTAAAGATCACCTGGTCCAACCACCCCCAGCCATGGGCATGGACATCTTTCACCAAACCTCACCTTGCCTGACTTTGAACACTTCCAATGAAGGAATCATGGTTGATGTAACACTATAACAGGTTGTCTAGGAAGGTTGCAGGTATGTAAAACTTGACTGGGGAAGGCACTGAGCATCTAACATCAGAGTTAGCCCTGCTTTGCGAGGGGATTCAACTTGACAAGGTCCCAGAGTCCATCTAGATTACTTTATGCTTCTGTGATCCCAAGTGGTTTATAGCATACATGTCACATTTAACTCTTCAAAACAAAAATTCGCAGAGACACAAAATGCTTCTGTGTACTGACTGCAAGATGGAAATGTAACCCATTGTGAGAAAGTTTGTTTCATCGTATATATCAAGTCACTTTTAACTAGAGACTAATAACCAGATTATCAGAGATAATAACTACCAGCAATCGTGATTGGTGTCCGTAGAATTTAATGATTTCCAGTGCTGGGTGGAGAAGAAAGGGAATAAATTTAATAAAAATTACTACTTCAATTTTCATTTAATTAAGAAAATTAAAATAAATGGAACACAATAAAAAAATCTCACAATCTATAATAAAGTTACATAACAGAAAATCTTAATGATATCTTTAGTAAAATTGTTTTTGAGCTAAAACCATATCATACTCTGTTTAAACCCTGAAGTAAATACAATTATTAATGCCCCAGAGAAAACAGGGTTTATTTACATGCTCTGTTTTGGAGAACAAGGTGCAGCAACTATGATATAGCTAAATCAGGATGCCTCTGTGAATATGCCAGGGGAAATAAATACAAATTCTGGAGTGAAAATGCCTTTCATTCCAGCTAAGCAGCAGATTGTCTTGAACTTATTTATATCACAGATAATTCTGTGATCATTTTTAGCACTTAACTCCAAGAGTGCTTTTATTGCAAGAGGATCACAAGAATAAGGCAAAATCCTTACTTCATTGTGTTTGCATAAATACCACTGACAGTGGAGGAGAAGGAGTAGCCCATTCACATCCTTCTTTTAAATATCAGTTACTATTGATGTTGGTTAGCTATGCATATAGTAGATCAGAAGAATAAAGAGTATCATTGAATAAAAAATATTTTACCTTTGCTTTGTTTATAGCAAGCAAGTTCCATCTGGAAGATCAGGTAAAATATACATCTGTGCTTCAGTTCAACTGACTAGCTTATCCTCTTCTACATAAATCGATGATGAGTCTAAATACCTTCCTTTGCCAAAGAAAGTAATAATTTTACTAAATGTAAACACTTGTACTGCAGACAGCTCCCTTTAAATGAATTAGCCTAATTACTTTCATTTTCAATGAAGAAGACCAAATGGTTATAGCACACAATTTATCTCATTCTAAAGTAGACATTTAAATAGGTCAGATGAATCATGCCTTAAAAGAGGCTCTTTCTCTTCATTGAGTACAAAAGGAGTCTGCCATGACTAGCTCCAAATTGTAAACTGTACACATCTAAAGTTAGGTGAGAGGAATCTCATCCCACCTGTTTGTGCACTTAATAAAAGGAGAATACCAACACAGTATAAAATTGAACAAACTGTCCCCAGCCTTTGAAACAAGTTGTTTTAATCTTGAAGCAATTTAGCTCTTAATTTAGGGCTTGATTTAACTCCCACTGAAGTCTATAGCTGTGTATTTTAAGGGGAATTTAATGAGTCTTGTCAATTATTTCTCATCAAGTATACTTTATTAATTCACTGAGAAATGGATACCCAATGCTTAATGGGAAAGGATATTCTATAAATACAGGTTATATTTTGAACAGGATTTTTTTGTAAATTAGTTTTTTCCCCTTCCATCTTATAAATTAAATATGTAAGCAGTATAGATAAATCCTTAGTCATAAATGTCTTTAATAATTCTAATTCAAGTAACATCGGGAAATATATATGTTTTTTTCCTTCCATGGGATTATTAACTCTTTAATTAATATGTGTAATATATTTTAAAAAGTCCAGCAAGATGTTATCACTCCATTTAAGTGACAACTCTGAAACTTGCTTTGCACTGTCACTTTTGCAGAGCTCCTCAGTGCTGGGCCCCAGGTAAGAATAAGCTTATTGTACTATTTATAACACACAGTGCAATGGAGTTGTAGTTGGAAAGTCTGAGAAACTTTCAGGCCCTGCTGTCAGTGATGGAAATGAATGCCTATCCAAATGAAACCACTGCAAATTTACTATGTAGCCAGGGTGGACTTCTAGTCCTGACCTTAATGTGGGGAACTGAGGAAACAGTGGGTGTGTATTACATGACTGTGATGGTGACATGTAACATAGGGGCCTTTGCTGGCACTACTGGAACAGATGAAGCCAGAAGGTTTGTATTCTCTTTTCTCCTTGATGAAATCGTGCTAAATACCTAACTGGCTTCCCAGTTCACTTTTTTGCATGTGCAACTGGTACAGAGGTCTTGAAGGAGGAGAGAGACAGAGCTCTGTGAAAGGAAGGAGTCAGCACCTGAGTGAGATTTACAAACCCTGGAGTTAAACTCTACATTTCTATTATCTAATTCAGTTTCAGTTTCTACCTGTAAATCTGCTTCTGAGTAACATGTTTGAGATTCTGAAGCAAACGTTACCAGGAGCTGCATGAGCAGGGTGGGGGGAGGCAGCTGCTGTCTTTACCTTGGCTCTTTGCTGAGAACTGTGTGTTAGAAGTTCCCCAGACAACCCTTGTTTCGCAACCCTGGTACAAAGGCAAACGAGGTCAGCTTGGAAAGATTTTTAAACATATTAAAAACTGAAGTAGCAAACCTCCATATTAATAACAGGATTAAATTAAAAGAACTGGACAGTACAGCGTGGCTGAATGCAAAGGACTCTCTCCAGTGCACTTGATAGTAAAAGAAGATGATTTAAGTAGGTGGGGAAATAGAAGCAACTTCAATACATTGGAACCAATGATGCAAAATTGAATGCTTTTTCTTTTATTTAGCCTTCCCCATTCTTGTGCTATGAGACTTTCTGCTAAACAAGCAGCTCTTCTGTAAACTAGCTCTACTGTTCCATTCCTACCTTTCATCCACACAACATCCTGGCTACCTTTATTGTGGCACCAAATCCAGCCACTTATGAATAGCTGGTCTGTGCAAGCCTGTAAGGGAGAACTGTGTGCTCTGCAGAGCTCTTTAGTGGGGAGCACTGAAGATGATAGCTTGTAATGCAAGCAGGATAACCTCAGCCCCTTTAGTGCTCTCCTGCTGGGTAAATCTGTGCTTGAATTGTTCTACTTGTGTCAACCTGTATTTAACATTTGGTGCAGAGTAACTAAAACCCTGGGGTCCTGAACGGATGCAGAATTAAGAAGGGATCCTGAAGGGATGCAGAATTAAGAAGTTTTTTGTTAATGGACCATACAGACTTTGTATTTCATACTGAAAAGAACATGAAGTTTCCATACATTAAAAAGTGACTATGCTATGAAACCCATTACTTATTTTTTCATGAGGAATCATGAAAAACTGAGAAATTGTATCAATACTGCACAAAGAAGGCATTAGAGGCTACACACACACACATGCGCGCACACACACACACACACACACATATAAAATTATATTTAAGTATATAGTCAAATTACCTTGACATAACTGCAGCATTTTCTGGTATTTTTTGGTACAATGACTAGTGACATGCTGAAAAATTTATATATGTTCTCATTTTGCTGTAATACCATCCATAAATTTTGCCTTATACTGGCCTATTTCATCAGATGAAAGAATCACACACAAGTTTTATAACACTATAAAGATAGGATGAGTTTCATTTCTATAATTGCTAAGCACAAAAATGCTAGTAAAAGTATTTTTGATGGCACAAGAGCTGTCAAAATAATCAGTTTTGACTTCTTGTTTCATTTACAAGCTTACAACATCTACATAATTTTTTTTCTTAAGAGTGAAACAAAAATACAGAACCAAGATGACAAAGCCTTAGTAATGGCTTGGCTTTAAAGGCAGGGGGATTTATGAGAGGTACATATTCAGTAAACAATCACATTTATCTGCTTGTCTGGATTTGATGGTGGAAATGTTGCCACAGGATTGGCATGGTAACAGACATTACCAAACCAGTGAAATTGCACAATAATGATTTTGTGCCATATATAGAATGGAAATTCTATCTACTCTCAGGGGCTAATTTGCAAAGACTTCCCTACCCTGCAGGCCCTTGTATACCAGACCTATTGCAATATAGAGATCCTTATATAGTGGTGCTATTCTTCTATTGGTTAATGATTCTCAGTCATTCTCGCCTCTTGGGTTGTGGGCTTTGGGAGTTCAGTGGGCCCTGAGTCATGGTCAACAGTCTCCCACTGCCAGAATTACCTTTTCCCCAGTTGAAGCTGATTCAGCATAGTTGCTGAGTTGTCTTATTCATTTTTTCCTTATCTTGTCAGTTCTGCCAAATTTCCTGGTGGCCCATGGATTCTGCATTCTTTGTATCTGCTGTGGTACACTCTTCTTCCCAATCTTTGGTAACCTTCCCCTGGCTCTGAGATCATTGAAGCCTGTCAAGCCCTGAACCTTAACAATGCAGTCCTACTGAAAAGTAACTTGTCCTTCTAACACCCAGACATCACTTAGGGCTTGTTGGCTGCTATCTGTTACACAGATTAAATTCCTTTTCTTGTTGATCAGGCTTGAAAGTACACAAAGATCAAATGTCAAAGAACATAATTTCTTAAAAAAAATTTATGTATTCCACATTTTGCAACACTGGGACACTTGACAGTCTAAAACCTGACAGTTTTAGGGGATCAGATGCTGCCCCAGGAAATAAAAAATGGCACTTATAGGACTGGCTACCTTAATCTTGCAGAATGGACTACCTAAGTGTTGTAGCACATTAAAAAGCGGCATGTTGCATTACCTGGGTGACAGACTATTACTCAACAACAGCAGCAGCTGCCAGCTGCTCCCAGCTGGACAAATAATTAATATAGAGTGAGTTAGGAGCTGCCTATCACCCTTAACTTCTCTCTCCTGTATGGACAGTCTCTGGTAATACTATCTACATTTTGTATGATCTTAAAATTCATGAACTTGTTGGGAGCTGGATATGCTGTCCAGAGGATGGGGATGAGAAGACTGGTAATGCAATAGCAGACAGTTTCTAAGGAGGAGCTGAGGCCTGCTACCGAGGACAGAAAAATATTTTCCTTTCTCCTTAATTACCTTGGCACTGTGATGCTTAGTAGAAGATGCTCAAACAGGAGGCAGAAATAATTAACCATTTGCAATTAACGCTTGTCATGGATGATTAAGTCAAAGTACCAGAAACACTTTTTCATTCAAACACCTCCTTATTCAAGATGAGAGGCAAAACCAGTTCTTCCTGCATGTCCTGATGGTGACACGTGTACCTGTTTTGCATCAGCCCTGGTGGCAAAGAACAGATCTGTATTCATTCAGGACAACAAAAAGACTTTGTCAGCCAAGGCAAAAGTAGTTTGTGTGCTGTAGTGGCTGACCTTGAGCCTCCACCTAGTCTCTTGCTTGCTTGCTCCTCGCAAGAGGGATGGGGGAGAGACTTGGAAGAGCAAAAGCTGAAAAGTCATGGATTGAGATAAAGTGTTTAAGAGGTGAAGAAAAGCTGTATGTGCAAGCAAAGCAGAATAAGGAATTAATTCACTACTTCCCACTGGCAGAAGGTGTCCAGCCACTTCCTGGGAAGCAGGACCTCAGCACACGTAACAGTTACGTGTGATGACAAGTGCTTTAACCACAAACATCACTCTTTCCCATAGATTTTATGGCTGAGCACAATGTTGTATGACATGGAAAATCCCTTCAGTCAGTCTGGGTCATCTGTCCTGGTTGTGTCCCCTGCCAGCTTCCTGTGCACCCCCAGACTATTTGCTGGTACGTGCTGTGGAGGCAAAAATTTAAAAAAAAGCAACCCTGCGGCTGTGCAAACACTGCTCAGCAACATCCAAAACACTGCTGTGTTACTAACACTGTCTCAGTCCCAAATGCAAAGCACAGTAGGCTATGAAGAAAGTTAACTCCATCCCAGCCAGACCCAGTGTGAGGGCTGATCATGTTCTGCTGCTGCAAGAGCTGTTACAAGAGGAGAGGAGCCCCTGTGCCAGCAGACATACCTATGGAGGAGCCTGATATGTCTGGGGATGATATATCACTGTAAACCTACAAATCAATTAAAAATCCATAACTTGTTAGATGTCTGATTGATGCAGCCCATGTTCTCTCATTTTCTCAAGCAGAATAAGTTATAATTGTATCTGCATATGTTTTGTTTTCATTCAAAATTCAACGCATCAAGCAGTACAGCTTGATGGGCCAAGCTGTGTTCCACTGCTGGGAAAATGCATGGAGGAAGATGGCAAGGAAGCCAAAGGTGTGTGGAGGAGCCCAGCTTGGGGCATGGCTTCCCAGGCAGGGCTGACACAGGTGTTGTGACCAGAACCAAGAGTGCCTCCACAGCAGGAGTGTAGAGAGGGGTGCGGCCCCAGGCACAGCTCCAGAAGTGAGGTAGGCACAAACACGAGGTCCAGGGTGGGGTGGAAGAGCAGCATGTGTGCTGGCAAAACGCTTGGGTCCTGGCTCCATGCCCAGAAAATGACAAAAGAGGGAACCAGGAAAGGACGTACCAAATGACCTTCTTACCTAGGAAACCTAATTATGGCTCCAGCATGGGCTGCGCTGATACCTTGCTGGTGCAAGGTGAGGGTGGAAGCAACAGTGAGGGCTGAGGGTGAAACAAAACAGGCTATGAGGAAGGCAAATGTGTGGATAGATTAAGAGATCAGAAAAAAGACAAGTAAGTATTGTCAGATGTTAAAGCAAAATTTTAAATTGGAACCTGCAGCATCCAGACCCAATAATCACCAGCATCAGAGACTAGGAGGGAGAGTAGGAGAAACTGGTGAGAAGAATGAGACAGCTGCAGGTATCACTCGCACAGAGAGGCAATGCCTAATGTGATAAAGTCTACTAGCGCGTGGTTGACCCAGCAACATACTTGGAATAACTCTGAACTGGGAAAATACTTTTGACTAGGCCATTGATTTTGTCATGAAGGTAAAGTATCAACCTAGTTATGCGAGGCTTCAGCTCCACTCTAGTGGATGATCAGACCAGAGTGACTCTTAGAATAGGGAGGGGGAATTGATTTGGTTGCATGAGAATCACACAACATGAGTGTGTAAAACCAACCAGATTAGAAAGAGCATTGGAGACCTCTAGTACTGTGACCTGATGGGGAAGCCAAAAGAAGGAGCAAGTCTTAGTCACTGGCTTACAGCCCACTTCAAATCTTCGACTGAAATTTTAATTCGTATTACTTCACAACACATAATTCCCTATTATTGCTCTCTTACAATAATATACTTCTCATTTAACAAAAAATAGTAAACATCAAATTGTGTTCATGCCTGTATTCCACTATAAGAATAAACGAGTAAAATCTGCACCTGTAATTCAACATGGATCAAAACTTTTGAACTCAGACCTACATGGAAGAAGAGCTTAGGCTTCTGAATGTGGAGGTCACCGTCCTGCTGTTGTGTATTATTCTTGTATTTAAGAAGCAATACTTTGGGTAGATGATTTGCACAACCAGGATATGAAGGTGTTTTTCTTCCAGAGAAAATCATCCAACAAAATGATCCTGAATACTCTCCAACTGCCTGAGTTAAGGGTAAAAGCAGTTTATGTATACTGAGGTATTTGCAAACTGGCTGAGTATCTTGTTAAATGAAGATCTACTTAACCGTACACTTACTATCAATAATTTGTTAGTAAGTTTATGAAAGAAGAGTTTGCTCTGGTGCAAAGTGACTACAAATTGGAAGCATTGTTAATAATAATAATACCAGTGTATTATGTTCATGTGGTGATAAACTAAACTATTCTTCAAAGAAAAAGGCAATGGAGCAATTGAGGATTTTTCTTATCTTCTGTCTATTCCTCAGGAATAGTCACCTGAACATTACTATTTCACCCACTCCTCCTAAACTGCCTTCCTGATAAAAAGATAAACCCTGTATTTCAAGTGCAACTGCATATGTTTACTGTAATGCTAGAGTTTCTTGATGCTTTGAGTATCTTTATTCAGTGTTCTTTGAGTCAAATTGCTAGTGAGTTTTTTTCCATAATGTTTATGTGTATCTGTAGGAAGCATCTGTTTCTCTGTCACCATTACACATAGAAGCCTTTGCAGAATACTAATGAAATCAATTAATCTCACTAAATGGGACATCAAGGTAGGTATCCATTTAACCATTTGTGAATGATGACACTTCAACAGCTGTAGAGCTTCACTATATCAATCCACATATCCTAGCATGTAGCTGTACTGTGAATATTGTAAGTGGCAAATGAAATAAAACCCCACAGTGGCATCTTAGAAAACACAGTGCAACTTTATTGCTCTAATTGGAAGCTCTTGGAATACCAAAATGACAAATTACTAAATAAGTGCACAAAAAACATATAAAATTATTTAAAAACAAACCAGCATATGCCACTGGGTTTGAAGGATCCATTTTCTAAGAAAGTAAAATTTGGTTTTGTTTATTTTGAAACTCAGGAGAAGAGAGGAATGTATATATTACCAGTTCTCATCTCCTTGTAAGTCCCAAAATCAGACTTGAGTCAGAAGAAAGATCTGTAAAGGCATGCAGATGTATATGACAAACACAGCTTTTATGTCTGTATTGTGCACTGAAAAGCTCTTGTCATAATCTGTACTCCCTCATTTTTTCCTTCTCTTTTTTTTACTTTTTTCCTTTTATTTTCTTTCTTCTTTTTTGTTTCTATATTTACAGGCTGCAGAGGCAAAATGATGTGGCTAAGTGATCAGGATAATAAAACATGAGCTTATGTTCAGATAATGGTCTCCTACTTCTGAAGAAAATCATGAAGTAAATCCAAGAAATTTATTTTAAAGTAAATCTAAACAATTACTGGAGAGAAATTTACACCTTGTTAAGGTTGATCCTAGACCTCAGAATGTGCAAGGAGATCAAGCTTCAAGGTTTCCAGGGTAGTTTCTCTAACAGGAAAAAGTTAACCCAACACAGGAATGTCAAATGAGACTGTTGGGATACTTCAAAAGTAATACACTCTGAAGGCTACTTGCACATCTAAGCTGCTAAAGACAACAGAAATAATGAAAAAAATTTACAGTGAAGACCTTTAAAAATCCTCAGCTTATAGTAAACTCACCTGTTCACAAGAGTTTTAATATTCCAAGTATAGCTGCTTCCTGGCAGCTGTAAGAAGTGCAGAAGAGTCTCCCTGAAGCCATGCTCCTCCACATTCCCTTGTAGTGTGGTACCCAGCTGCTGAAGAATCAGGGAAATACATTGAATCCCATCATTTTGTGAGCAAGCAGGGTTTGAGACCACGTACTGCAAGGAAGCATTTGCCTGAACTCCTTCAGGCAAATAAATGCTTTGTACAGTAGAGATGTGGTTTGATAGTTCACAATATGGCTAGCCTGTAATTCCTTTTAAAGATGCAATTTACTATGTTTATCACAGGATTAACTGGGAGGAGCTGCTGACTCCCTGGAGGACACAGAGGCCCTTCAGAGAGACCTGGACAAATCAGAGGACTGGGCAATCACCAACTGCATGACATTCAAGAAAGGAAATTGCTGGATTCTGCACCTGGGATGAGGCAACCCTGGATGTAGGGACAGACTGGGAGTGAGAAGCTGGAGAGCAGTGCCATGGAAAGGCACCTGGGGGTCCTGGTCGATGGCAAGTTGAACATGAGCCAGCAGTGCCCTGGCAGCCAGGAGGGCCAAACGTGTCCTGGGGGGCATCAGGCACAGCATCACCAGCCAGGCAAGGGAGGGGATTGTCCTGCTCTGCTCTGCACTGGGGCAGCCTCACCTCGAGTGCTGGGGGCAGTTTTGGGTGCCACAGTAAGAATTTTGGGTGTCATTTAAGAAAGACATTAAACTATTAGAGGGTGTCCAAAGGAGGACAACAAAAATGGTGAAAGATCTTGAGAGGAAGATGTATGAGGAGTGGCTGAGGTCACTTGGTGTGTTCAACCTGGAGCAGACTGAGGGGAGACCTCATCACAGTCTACAGCTTCCTCATGAGGGGAAGAGGAGGGACAAACACTGATCTCTTCTCTGTGGTGACCAGTGACAGAACCTGAGGGAATGGTCTGAACTTGTGTCAGGGGAGGTTTAGGTTGGATATCAGGAAACGGTTTTTCACCCATAGGGTGGCTGGGCACTGGAACTGGCTCCCCAGGGCAGTGGTCACAGCACCAAGCCTGGCAGAGTTCAGGAAGTGTTTGGACAATGCTCTTGGGCACATGGTGTGACTCTTGTGGATGGTGCTGTGCAGGGCCAGGAGTTGGACTCGATGATGCTTTGGGTCCCTTCCAACTCAGCTTATTCTGGGATGCTGTGATTCTGTGATTTACAAAGGCTTTTCTGGCTGTCTAGAAAGTACCTGTTTTTCAGTGGCTTATTTTTCACTGCATTTTTTTAAATTTGTATTGATGTTCATGTCCTTCATGAATTACAATGTATCTCCAAGGTCTTTATTTTGCAAAACACATTTTTCCAATCCATACTGTCCAAGAACTGACACAGAACATGTTCATCCTGTAGAAGGATCTTGGGGTACCTAAGAAAATGCAGTTACCTATTGCAGCCTATAGCAGTTGCCTTGCCTGCCTCAGATTCTTGAGGGCTCTGAAAAGCTTTTAAAAATCCATCTGTAAAACCAAACTGCTTTTCCTGCTGCATTTGTTGCCCAATGAACCCCTCCCTGGAGCAGCAGTAATTGGATTTATTGCAGAAAGGCATCCATGAACAGGAAGTTTCTTGTTAATAAAACTGCAATGAATGGGGTGGAGTGATTTGAATGAAGATGCAAAATAGTTGTTATCAAGAGTGAAGATCAAAGAGAAAGTGATGAATGGACGGTTTTGGTTATTATTGCTTTTGAGAGGTGACTGAAGGGAAAACAAAGCAAAAAGCACAAGTAAATTGTTCTCAGTAAGTTAAAGCTATTGGTCTGGATTCATAGTACACCCAGTTCACTCACTCTGCAATGTTTAAAATAATTCCACATTATGGAAAATAAACCTTTTTATTATTTTCTGTAAGAACATAAATAATAACTCAAATACCTCTTCCTTTTTCCTAAATTTAAACTGAAATCCCTCGTTGTGTATCCTGGATTTTCTCCTCCAATCTCTGGTTTCTTTACAAGCATGTCTCTTATTATCTTTGTATATCATTCAATATGCCATATTATGCTGATATATATTATGCCAATTTTTGTGGCCCAACAAGCAGTAAGCACAGATTTACAATGAAACAGAATAATAGTAATAAATGGAAGGAAAAAACAGAAGCTTTTTGTCAATCCAAATTTAAATCCATATAGTTTTCTTCTGAACCTGTTGATACTATCCCAAGCAGAGAGGCAATGCCAGGTGAAAGAACACATTCTTGCCAGAATGGGCTTCTGTAAACACTCAGTGTGATTAAATATGCTTGTTACAGTTTTATTCATCCTAAAAAGAGCACCTTCTTCCCATGTCTGGAGCATTGCAATCCAAATAAAACCTAAGCCTTGTGTACATCTACGACAAAACACTCATGAGGACTAGATTTCAAGTTTTTGCAGTATTTGTGTCGCTGTATTTAAAAGGAACCAAGTGTTCTGGGGTGTCTTCTCAGAGAGCCTAAGCTACCCAGATGTTCTCTACTTTGTTTATCCTTTGCGTGCAGTCAAAGTGCCACTGTTTCCCTGACATCACAAGGCTGGATGCTTTGGAAACCCCAAACTGACTGTTAGGATTGATGTGAATGAATGCATGCAGTTTTCTTTGTGCCAGATGAGGAAAGCCAGAGCATGGTGTATTCACTTTGAACTTTACTGAGTGACACAGCAGTATAAATCCTTCACAGACTGTTTATAGTCTGAGGCAGAAAGTTGAGTACGATTACCATTAAAGCTCTACATGCAGCCATCCGGCTGGATAAACTGCACACACACAACAGAATGGTACACAGCAATAGCACTGGGGCTTTTGTTGCTTTTACTTTCAGTTGATCCTGTTTGTGCCTCACTGTCTAGCTTCTAGCTAGACAGTAAATGCCTAGATAAGGATCTTATGATAGAAACAGTTTCTTTGCAACACCCACATTTCGTGAGTAGTAAAAAAACAACTCGGCAGCCATCATTGGTACTTATAAAGTTGGAACAGTTTTCCTCGTATAATTTCACCTTTAATTACATTGAATTTTAATTGTTGTTTTATTAACTGGGTAGTTATTCTACAGTCTTCACAGGAAATCCTTTGGCACGATGGAACATACTGTGGAACAGTGAGCCAGGAGTGCAGAGTGACAGTGACGCAGGCAAGGACAGTGTCCTCCTCATTGGCAAGGCACAGTCCCACAGTGCCTGAGCAGGGCAAGCAGAGGAGGTCCTGTGGTGATCACCTAGCTCAGCCACATACTAGTGATTGCCAGACACACAAGTCTCTGGTGACCCAAGCTCCAAGGCCAAGCCATGCCCCCTCTTGAAGCATGAACCTGAGCTCTGTGGTAGGAAGTTTATTCTGCCAAACCCTACTGGGTGGCAGAGCCTGTTAGCTTAGCCTGGGTGGCTGTGACTGTCAAGCTACTGAATTTGGCATGAGCCAATACTCTGTAGAGCTGTGTGGAGAGCTTTTATGGGTTTTGTGTTTGTTTTTATGTGTTGGTAAACCTGTCTAATTTAAGTCTGAAACAGAGATGCTAATTTCATTAAAGAATACTGAACATTTTCTGAACTGGATCCAAAAAGTAGCCACTGAAAGATCTGCTGGATTTGTTTAGGCTTTAAGTTTGCCTGTGAATCAACTACATGTGCTTAAAAAACCTGTTTCCTGAGTTATTATTGACAGCAAAATGATTTAAAGGATTGCTAAATTAAGTAAAACTGGAACACTAATCTGCTGAGAAGCTCAGGGAAGCTTTTTACGTCCATATCTTCACATGCCTCTTATTGAGTCTTTACATTTGATGAACATAAAATTCTTTGGGGAGGGTGTCTCGGGGTGATGTTACGATAATCCTGCATGCCCTATTGTTTGCGTATATGCCTAGAAATGTGGTCCTGTAGCTTTAATAGCATCCAGCAGCCGAGAGAAACTGCCGGGTGAGGGTTGTTTTGAAAGTCTCCCCCAGGCTTCTCAGCCGAGGAGCGAGGGGGAGGAAGGGACATTGCTGTCTCTGGCTGCTGCCGCTGTGGTGGTTGCTGCTAGGTTTTCTTCCCTGGGATTTGTTTTTTTCTTCTTCTTGTCCCCGTTCTGGACTTTCGTTATTCCGGACTGTTTTTTCTTTCTCGCCCAAGAAACCAAGAAGCCCCCAGAGGACAGTAAATAAGAATTCCCCAGGGAGCCACCGGAGCAACTCCACCCGGCTCTCCGGGGACCCCTGGAGAGGGGGAAGCTACACCTGAGGAAAAGGACACTAAAGTTCTTCAGCTGTTTACTCAGGTTTAATATTTTTTTTTCCCCTTTTCCCTTCCCTCGTGCCTTACGGGGCACCCTGCGTGTTTTATTAAATAAACAGTTGGTTTTGGTTTTTTATTAATATTCTTTTTTCCACTTCCATCCAAGAAATTCTGTTGTGTGGGGGAGGGGGTGTCGGAAACCTTTGCTTTGGGGGAGGCGTTTTATTCAGAGCGCTTTCCACCTAGAACATTTGTCTCTAACCCAAGACAGAGGGATAGGGGGCAGTCAGTTCCAGCTTGTAAGCACTTAAATGTCCTGTCTACATGTCACATTCACATTCCCATTATAGTGAATGGAAATCCTGTCAATATAGCTAATGGACTCTAGAGCGGGATTCAGATGACTAAATGAGATGTCTCTTTCAAAATGAGTCAAATAGCTCTACAGTTTTCCAGTGGGATTGAACATAAGCATTCAATGCCCTAGGGTACAGAAGCATATGCACAAGGCTGACAGATATAATGTGGGGTGTATGGGAGAGCTGTGCCCCTCTGGAGAAGCAGCTGAAGCTCAGGAAGGGTGACTTACATCACCTCAGATGGCAACTAAGCAACTGAACCAAGCCCTTCCATTTAGATGCCTGTATACGTATATATATACATATATATATGATCTGGAGCTGAATATCACACCTGAGATTTGATTGTTAAGAAATTTGAAATCATTATGTTTGTTTGCCAAACAAAAGTAGGTGGAATCTCCCATGAAAAATGTTATTTTTCTTAACAGTGTTTCTGGTTTTGCTTTTTCCATGTTCTTACAACCAGCAGAAGTGCAGAATTGTTATTGTTAAATTTAGAAATCCAGCTATTCAGGCACATGGCTGTAGTCCATTATCATTAACTGGCCTTCAGTAGGGAACTGTAGACAAATCTGCACAACTTTATCACCACAACCTGAAAGAAACCCTTCTACCCTTTCCTTGCATTTGTGATTGTGAAGATGAGGGGATTTAGCACAGCAGCTTTTCTGTCTCCAGTTTTTAGAATGCTGAGATCATTCTGTGGTTTGGAGGTCATGTAGCTACTCATGCTATAGTGAGAGTATCCTTTTCACCTTAGCCTTGTCAATACCTTCTCCTTGAAAAATCTAATGGAACAGAAATAATAATGCATGAAGATAAATTTATTTTTTATGAGACATTGCAGTTATATATGGGAAGAATTTGGTTTGACAGCTTTACAGTTCATGCAGCTGTTAGCCACACAGGTCCACACAGGACTCCTACAAGTATAGGGATTGTAAGTAGGAATGGTTGAATGGTAGGGACATGGGCATGGGTCCAGTCTCATCTCTGGCAGCATAAACAGGCACTACTAGGGTAGTTTATTTTCAGTTTCCTTTTGCCTTCCCACATTGCCTCTCTGTGACTGACTCCCAGCCCATGTATCTTCTCTCAAACTTGTCTCATGACCCATTATTATGAAATCAGTCTAATGAGTCTAAATATTTGAAACAAGTTTAAATTGTACAGCCAGAAATGTACAGATCAATAGGGCAGGCTGGGTGGCTTATACTTCCCAGCCACAAAAAGTGTTATTAAATCATTATAAATAGGAAAGAACTGTACACTTCAGAATTGAGCAATACAGCTGGTGAATAAACTAGAGGATCAAAACAATAAACTACGACTCTTTTTCCAAATGCCAGAACAATCAAACATAAAAACAAGGATAATAAGGCATAAGTTCCTGTTGCATAAAGGTGCTGTGCCTTTTTCTACATATCTGGCAAACTAAATATATTGTACTATGCTAATGGTCTGGGAAAAACAATACATTAATTGTCTCCTGAAATGATTCTGAAATACAGAAAGGCCAAGAACAGTGCTAAATGAATTTTTTTTTTTAATCGAGTGCCTTTATAATTAAAGGACAGCATTTAAGCATGTCATTTTTCTATTAAGCTTCAGTAGCACCACAGTGTGAACCTGTTCAGGGAATGGCATTCTTCCAAAACATGTGATCGTCTGAAAGGTTAACTCATCTTTTGTAATTTCATTTGTCAAACCTGTATCTGAGCCAGGAAATCAGCTCAGTTGCGAAAGAACTGTCAAGCGTGTTCAAAATTAAATGCATATATATGGAGTTTCCTGGATTGGACTAACTGCCTGTGCCCTGGGACTGTACAGAGATCCCAGCTGTCACAAAAAGGCAGGCTTGATTATTGAATGGTCCTTCTCAAGGTGGTGTATCTGTTATGGTCCCAGTTTATTACTCATTTTTATTTCTCCAGGTCTGTCACGGCCCCTAGTGGCTCAGAGACACCCAAACAACCACCGTGGGCCCGGCACCAAGAGCCCAGAGAAGGGTGTAGTGCTGCAGGCAAACTATGGGAAGGGGTGAAGTGATGGAGCCTGCAAAGCCAGGGTGTGTCCGTCAGCTCTGTGAGCCAAAACAAGTTCCAGCAAATCCCATCATGTATTTCTTGCAAGATTGGTCATGCTTATAATTTTCAATAAAAACATTTTTGTTGACTTAAAGGAGAAATACTTTGATTTTGTATTTGTTTTAACATTCATTTTGTGTCTTTATTAAAAGAAATCTATGTATCATAGCATTTTGAAGAGGCAGATTAATTTAAAGATTGAAAGTATGACACAGTAAGTAATTAATTTTTGAAATTACTTTCTGTTTTATAGGTTGTTGTCTTGTCTGAGAATCTGAGTGAAAGCTTTTTTCCTTGCCCATAGAATAGTTCTTGTAAGGCCAGAGCTTACATCACAGCTTTCCCAAAGTTCAGATGGGCTTTCATTGGCAAAAAGTTCATTCTAAGGCCCTGCAAGCTAAATCATGAACACTAGCAGTCCTCTAGAAAACAAAAAGTTCTCTGGCATTCCAGAAGAAACGTGTTTATGTTATTTTAGTTTTTAGCTTTTGGAGTGTCTACCTAAACTGAAATTCCTGTAGCTTATATACTTGGTAAAAGCATTTTTGTTTTATTAGTTCCCCAAGAAGAGCCCACAATGTCCTCTTCAAATTCATATTTTTTTTATTGTTGGGAAATAACAGTTCATTAGTAAGAGGAAAATACAAGCTCTCAATTACACCACACAATATTCTTGGTAATAACTGACTATTTATCCATCACAACTAACCTGTTTGCTCAGACCAGGAATTACTGAAACTGTATTTCTACTGTGTTGTTGAAAATCCAGTTTAACTTTTGACTTCAAAAACGTAATTTTTTGATAGCCTTTTTTATAGGGCCACCCAATATAGGAAACCCCGACTCTATGGGTTTTCTTAATATATTTTTCTATACCCTGTCTCTTTTATTCATTGTTCTCAATCCCAAACACCTACTGTGACTCCTTTTTAAGAATTGCTAACCCTGGGTCTGCATAAGACTATTGAAATTCCTGTGTAAAACTGAGAGCATTGATTTTTTTTCAGCCTGCAGTGCTCAGATTAATAGCTCTTGGCTAAGCTGAAATGGAGTCCTGAGACCATGGGCAGGAGCTGGGAGAGATCCTGGGGGAGGCTTAGCAGGGACAGTAAGGTCCAGTAGTGCCCTCAGGGCCCTGATCTACTCTAACATCCATTTCTCCTCCGAACAATTCTGGCCATCACACCAAATAATGCTCATTTAAAGTAATTTTTCTTTTTCCAAGCAGGATTACAATTTTTCTATGTCATATTGTACATCCTTTGGACAGATAAAATGTCATAATAATTTCTTATAGGAACATTAGCTCTATTAAAAATAACTTACAAATCTGACTCCCATTTCCATATTTTTTTTCCAAAATGTTCTGAAACTACATTGTAGTACTGCAAATACTACACTGAACATCCATCGTTTTACTGTGGGTGTCTCATTCAGAGATACTCGGGCAGAATATCTTCACATGCTTTCTCTCAGATCTCCTGAAGCATAGCAAGTAAGCCTGGAAGATAAGAGTATTAAGAGCCTCTTGGTTGAGAAAATTCTCCTAGCACATGGCTGTTTTATTGAGAAGGGCTTTAGTGATATTTCACTGACAAATGGTACTTCTGGGGTCACCTCCTCTGGTTTGCTGACTACTTCTTTAGGCACATGATCAAAATTATGTGGAAAAATGGAAAGTAAACAGGTTAGTATAAAAAAAGAGGGATTTAATGTGAATGCCAAAGTTTAACTTAAACACATACAGTGATAATTAACAAAAATAATTACTAATAAAAAAAATAAACAACCCTTACTTATCTTAAATTCCTGTAGAGATTTGCAGAGGAAATGTTTAACTGGGGTATGTGGTGAGGGTCTATGCAGCTGCATGAGGCACCAGAAGAAATGGTACAGCAGGAGTGCACCAAGTGATGCATATGCAATAAATCAACCAACAATGAAATGCAAGAAAGAACATAGGAAAGAATGGGGAATTACCAAGAGATGTGTGTTGGGCCAACTGTACTAAATCCTTGGCATGAAGAAAGCCCCATGACACAGATAAGGAGCAAAAGCAGTGTGGTACAGCTCAGCTCGGCCCTGAGGTTTTCTTACGAGAGAATATGAAGGATACCAAAGATTGTGCACCATTGTCACCATTCAGGATGAGCCCAGACAAAGTGACGAGGGCAATCTCAGCCTGGTAACACATCCCCTGAGCGAGGGCGCAGAGCATGCTCATAGATGGCAGCTGTGGTCAGCAAAGAGTCCAACTCATCAAACATGTCTGAGGCAGGTCAAGCTAGAAAAATCAATTCCCTGGTCAGGGACAGGATGAGGATGAGGTCTGGTGGCCATAATCAGGGTCAGACACAGTCACTGGTGACTGGGCATGTCCACAGTGACAAAGCAGGTCCGAGGCCAAGCCAGGAAGTCATTGTGCAGCTCAGGGTCCCAGCCAGTGGGGTCTACGGCTCAGGACAGGCATGGCTGTGGCTGAGCTGGGGACCAACATGACATATGACATAACTCTGGCAGGGCCCGAAGCTGCAAGGTGGAGCTGTGCCAGCGTGTAGGAGGAGGACTGAAGTGAGGCTGGTCAGGGCCATTAAGGTCTGTGAGTGCCCTCAGGGCCCTGACCTTGATACTTGGTGCCCCTTGTCCTCCTCACCATAAATAACTTTCTAAACACAAAAATATTTGTGCTTATGAATAGGAAAGACTGAGTATGCATGAAAGTTAAATCTATGGAGAATGACTGTTCCTGAAATAGGTCTTGTTTAAAGTAAAAAAATTCTGCCTGCTTCTCTGTGGTCATGTGTAGGGCCTTCTTACTTTTATTGTCAGAGGTATAATCCCTTCATTTCTTCAAATTATAAGAAAACAACAGTGCTTGGATGATTTATTTGTCATCTCTCTCTCTCAATCTCTGTCAGAAGGACCTCTGGTTTTGACACAGTTTTAGGAATAGTACTATTACAACACAACTGAAATATACTTCCACATTTTAAATGTCTTACTATTAATTTCACAAGGTAGAATTTGTTCCTGTATAAAAGGGAAACTTTTACAAACCCCTGGCTGTTTCTCAGGCAAGCCCCTCAGGGTGAGAGCACAGCAGAGAAATCAGAAGGGCAGCTCTAGGGCCCTTGCAGGCTCCCAGAACTCGAGCCTGGAGCCCAAAGACCTTCCGTCCAGCATTTTACCTTGTACTGTGGGATGCAGGACAGGGCCCTTTCGACTTTCTGTTTTCCTTTTCTGGTATACGGACCTTTTGGCTGAGGAGAAAATTAATTATTAAAAAGCATCAGAAACATAGAAGCATAATTAAAAGTGGTTTTCATGACAGCAGCATAGAAAGTTGTTCTATAAACTGGACAGCAAGATGCTATTTTCCAAATTTTTTTTTTCATTGAGGATCTATGTCTATCATGACTCACAGACCACTGCTGCTGTTCTGTTATGAAAGAGATGAGCCCTGTAGGCAAAACATAGACCAGGTGAGCAAAGACAGCATGTTCAAACACAACACTTTTACTGTACATTTACTTAGGAAAAGAGTAAACTTACTCCAGTGGTCTACTCTACACAGGAGGGTTTTTGCTTGTTTTTCTATTACATACAGACATAAAATGCTTAAAGTTGCAGCTGAGCCCTGTGACAGTCTGACTGTGCTGGACTGGGACTTTGTTTTGTCTGTCAAGGTAATGTATTGTAACTGTGGGAAACACGAGCCACCCCCTGAAGCACACATCCTTTGGGGTGGATCAGCATCTCCTGCAAGCAGCTTTTTATCAGGCAGCTCTGGACAAAAACATTTTTGTTTCAAGAATAAAACTGTCAATATCCTTCCTTATTCATCTGCACAGCAATAAACCCCTAGAGAAAACCATTGCATTCAAAGCTGTACCTGGGAGGAGAGATCTCACTGGGGCATATTTAAGGGACATTTTTCCATTCCCTCCTGAAATTAGCAACTTCATGGATTTCAGAGGGAAAACAAACATTTCTATGATCACAGGTTTCCCTGATCTCAGGGAGGAGGGAAAACATCTTTCAGTGATACATTCAACATATGTATGGCAAAAGTGGAGTTAATTAAGAGACACTCCCTTTTCCCTTGGCTTTCTGGAATTCCAAACCCTCATCAGAGACAGTAATTATTTTGGGAGTCTTTCACTGTTCCCCTCATCAACGTGTTTACCTCTTCCTTATGCCATTGCATAAATATGTTTGTAAATTTCTCTTCCTGATGTGGCACAATCATTCCACAGCCTGCTTTTGTTTTTAATTCCGTGTACTGATTAAGTGCTAAACCTGACTCAGCGAATTGTTTCTGACCGCTGAACAACTGCAGAGCAATGCAGACCTTCTCGTAGGGAAGGGTTAAGAATTGATGAACATGAAGATAGTGTAATAAAAATTCCTTTGAGAGATATGTGCCTTTTATGAAGACCAATGTTACACCATTAAGTGCAGTACAACTCTGTCTGTTTGCAGTTTTCCCTGTGACTTTCTGCCAACTCTTTGCACAGTTCAAGGCTGTGAGCCAAAGCCATTAAGACTGACTATAGCTGTACTATGAAAGTCAAAGCACACGTCAGAGGTTAAACTCAGCACCTTAAACACAAGGCCCACCATATGTCTTTCAATTGTGTTTTGATTTTTACAAGTTTGTCTGTTTTTTCCCTGTAATGAATGAGCAAATAAAGCATTAACAGTGTTGCCAAAGAGCTCTTCCTCCTGATTCCAGCTCCAGAGTACTCCCTCCAGCTCTGGGGTCCTCAGTACAAGAAAGACATGGACCTGTTGGAATGAGTCCAGAGGAGGCCATGAAGATGATCAGAGTGATAGAGCACACCTCTTTTGAAGATGGGCTGAGAGAGCTGTTTAGCCTGGAGAAGGATCTAGGGAGACCTTATAACAGCTTTCCAGTACCTAAAAGGGTCTTATGACACCAAGCTGAGTGGTGGGGCTGACACACCTCAGGGATGGGATGCCATCCAGAGGGACCTGGACAAGCTTGAGAAGTGGGTCTGTGGGAATTTCATGAGGTTTAACAAGACCAAGTGCAAGGTGCTCCATGTGGGTATGGGCAACCCCCTGTATCAACACAGATTGGGAACAGATGGAGAGCAGCCTTGCAAGAAGGACTTGGGGGTGCCGGTGGTTGAGAGGCTGGACATGAGCTGTCATTGTGCACTCACAGCCCAGAAAGTCAAACGTGTCCTGGGCTGCATCCAAAGCAGCGTGGGCAGCAGGGCAGGGAGGGGATTCTGCCCCTCTGCTCTGCTCTGGTGAGACCCCACCTGCAGTGCTGCATCCACATCTGGGGTCCCCAGCACACGAAGGACATGGACCTGTTAGAGAAGGTCCAGAGGAGGGACATTGGGATGATCAGAGGGATGGAGCATCTCTCCTGTGAGGAGAGGATGGGAGAACTAGATTTGTTCAGCCTGGAAAAGAGAAGGCTTTGGGGTGACCTAATTGCAACCTTCCAGTACTGGAAGGGGGCGTACAAGAAAGCCGGAGAGGGACTATTTACAAGAGCATGTAGTGATATAATAAGGGGGAATGGCTTAAATCTAAAGAGAGCAGGTTTAAATTAGGTATTTGGAAGAAATTCTTCACTATGTGGGTGGTGAGACACTGAAACACTTCCCAGGGAAGTTGTGGACGCTGCNGGCGGCGGCGGGGCCGCGGCGGCCATGGACCCTGTGCGTAGCTTCGAGCGCTGGAAGAAGAAATACACCCGGCGGACCAAGAGGCTGCGGCTGCAGCGCAAGGAGAGGAAGCGGCCCGAGTGGCAGGGGGGGCGGGGGGACAACCGGCGGCCCGGGNCTATTTACAAGAGCATGTAGTGATATAATAAGGGGGAATGGCTTAAATCTAAAGAGAGCAGGTTTAAATTAGGTATTTGGAAGAAATTCTTCACTATGTGGGTGGTGAGACACTGAAACACTTCCCAGGGAAGTTGCGGATGCTGCATCCCTGGAAGTGTCCAGTTCCAGGTTGGATGGGGCTCTGAACAACTTGGTCTAGTGAGAGGTGCCCCTGCCCCTGGCAAGGCTGTTGGAACTACGTGATCTTTAAGGTCCTTTCCAACCCAAACTATTCTATGATATATGACTTCCCTACACCACCACACTGCTGAGGGCAAAACTTATGGCAGCACTAAGCACATATCCCTTTTCTATTGAGGCTTTTTTTTTTCCCCCGTTCTATAATCTCTATCTCAGCGTGTTTTCCTTGTTGCGGCACGAGCTCATTTCTTCGTGTTACACTACGCCAACCGCGATTTTCCTCTAATACTCGCGCGACCACTCCACCCTGCGGCNGGAACGAGGGGCTGCGAGCGGCGGAAAGCGGCTCCTCTACTCGTGTGGCGTGTGCGTGGATAGAACTGGGAGGAGGAAGGGTGGTAGCTGTGTGTGGGTCCGGGGCAGGGGTGGGGAGCTCCCTTGGCTGTCAGGATGGTGTGTTGGGAGACGCTGCTCTGTGGCAGGAAGAGGGTTTTTACTTCCACGAGGTAGGGATGATGGTCCGCTCTTTTTCCCCTGGCAAAGGAGGAGGGGCCAGTAGCCGCAGTACCAGGGGTTTTGGTGGAGGTGACTGGTCAGGCTGTGGAGCCAGGGGTAGTAGGACCTTCGAGTGGGGGAGTTTGTGGTTAGGAGAGCAGGGAGGAGGAGGAGCAGGCTGAAGAACAGGCTGAAGCAGGTGGTGGGAACGGTCGTGACCAGTGGCACTTGGCCCTTCTCACCAGGCAACGTGGATGTCTCCAGGTTGGAGATGGGACATGTTTGTCTCCATAGAAGACGCACGACAGGCAAACATCGGTATGAATGAATGTGTTGTTTAACCTCAAGTCAAGAAAGAGGTATTTGAATACGAGACCTGAAGTGAGTGGTGTCGGTTTTGTCACCCAGACTCCCTTGAATTCCTGTGGGAGATAGTCGGCTTTGGAATCACCGTGATCGGTGAAAAGCTCGGTAATTGTGAATAACGGGTTAGATGTACTCTGCCTGTGGTGCTGCTCTGCCTCCTGCCAATTTTTGCCGAGTTTGCAGGGCAGTTGTACTTGGTTATGCACTGCTCGACACAGCTGATGGTAATGACTTTTTGGTGGCTGTAATTTGATTGAGCAGGGAGTAATGACAAGACGTATAGAAGAAACACATTTGTTACCATGAAGAGGTCATGTTGGCTGCTTTAGTTAAGATTCAGCAAGTTAATATTCCTGAGCTTCACTTGATCGTTTGCTTTACTGTTTGAAAGCAAATGGCCTGTTCCTCTTCTCCTAGCCTTGGCTATGTGAATGTCTCTGTATGTTTCTGTGTCTCTAATTTGGCTGTACATGCACCTGTTTCTGGGCACAGGTGATAATTCTGTGTCACTGTGACGCTTGGGGCAGCATAGGTAGGGATTGGATAGTGGAAGGTTGAGTGTATATGTTTAGAGGTTGAAGAAAAGAGGCTGGTAGCATGCAGACATATGTCCATCAGAATTAAGATAGGGTAAACATGAGCTTGTATTAGGATAGTTCTGGGGACTCTTGGTCTCAGGTCTGTTGGGGTTTTGCTGTACTTTTGCTCCAGTATTCTCCTGCCTATGAGCATACAGTTGGATGCCCATCTAACTTTCTATCTTCAGTCCTTCACATATTGTTTTCTGGTCCCTGACAAGATTTTCTGCTTGGTCTTCTGTGTTTCTTCCATATTACCCTGGATCTGTTAAAGTGGGAGTGGGAACTGTAGAAAGTGCCATGTGCTGGGATCTTCAGGGGTCTCCAGTGAGTTCTGCACAGTACAGATCCCTTAGGGACAAGGGAATTAGAAAGCTCTTGGGTAAGCTCCTCTCTGTGAAGAGCAGTCGTTGGGGTCTCTGGCACACAGGCCAGAGCGGGTTAGATCTATGTGTGCATGGAATAGGGGTGGAATGGTTGATGTATGCAAGATGATCCAGCTTGTCCTTCTGTCTGTAATTTCATGTGTGAGAATGACTGCAGTGGGTAAATAAGACAATGTTAATATGAAAAGACAACCACTATACTTTGTTACTGGATTTTTTTTTCCATTTGTTGACATGTGATGGCAAGCGTATGGCAGCATAGATAGAAAATGTTAAATTTATTTTCAATGTATCCAAAGCATGGGTTATTTTCAATATTTTCTGAGTTGTGTGTTCATAGGTGAGCTGTTCTCTGTTGATTCAGTGACTTTGTTGCCTAACTGTCAGGCTGCTGATGGACATGGTCTTTTCCGTCCAGTTGTGCTCATGAAAAGCATTAACAAACTAACTCATGTGCTGGGGAGCTGTTTGTGAAATATCCTTTCTAGTGTACTCTGTGTCAAATTAGTCGAGGTAGATCAGAATAGCATTTGAAGTATTTGAAATGAGCTGGCTGCTCTCATATGGAGTTGATTAGAGAGAGCTCACAGTTACAGATTCCCAGCAGATTAGCAGAGGTAGTAACTCTGGACAGGGAAACAAGCTAAGTAGAAGTTTGTGGTGCTTTCCACTGGTGCGTGTAGGTGTGGAATAGGTCTATCAGGAGATCTACCTCAAACATCAGTCCTTCTTATGCCTGCCATTTGGACATGACTTAAAAATACCTTTGGAGTTTAAGGGTACTATGACATGACATTCTTCTGCTCCTGGAAGTTTGTAGGGCAGAGAAATAATATCAGATAGTTTTTGACATGGCCTTTCCTAACGTTCCTTGCTCTTTTAATACTGTTCTCACTTTTTTCCCGTTGAACATCTTTAAAAGAGCTAGGCTTATGCATGTAATGATTTAAAAATTGATTTAGAGAAGTTTAAGATAGAAGAGCAGAACAATATTTGTTCATTTTTTGATCGATACATCTGTTCTTACTGAGTCATCTAGAGTTTAAAAGTTGACTACTGAAATACTTTAATTATTTCAAACAAATTCAGATTGCTGCAATAGCCCATCTGATGTATCACAAACCTATTAAAATGTATCCCTTCAGCTGCACACAATTGATTGCATGAATTCTTTTCAGATGTTACTAAAATACTTTTCCCTCCTGTAGGCCTACTATTTTCCTATGCAGACAGTGTCTTGGCTGAAATTAAACAGAAGCTGTATACATCACTATGTTGTGAATATTTAGCATGCAATAATAAGACTGGGAATTAGCCCAATATTTCATGTGATATATAGTGTCTTCAAAATTACCGACTGAAATTGGAAGTACTTGTCAAAAAGTCCAGTATGTGAAAGTCAAAAAAAGACCTTTTTTTATGGTGATTCTGGTAGGATTTTTTCCCTTTTCCAAAGTAATGTTTGGCAAAAGTTTAATTGTTCTGTTAGGATGCAGTGAAAGCTTGAAATCTGCCTTGCAAGAGCTTCACCTTGAAATGTGTCAAAACCGGGTTTTTATAAGGGTGTTATTCCCTTTGCCTGTTTTTGCCTTTTATTTTTAGAGATTAAATGAATGTATTATCTACTTGTCTTGATTTTATTGGAGAGAACTAGGCTGAAAAGAGTAGTGTTGTGATTTAGATGCGTTAAACAGCTATAAACCCCTCAGTTTTCTGCAATAGGCAGCGCCTACTGTAAAAGGCTTGGTACTTCAAGTAGATACAAGGCTGATCTGACAGCTCAGTAGCTCTTCATCTGAGGCCTTCTTTGGAATTGTTAACACAAGATGTCAGGAGAGTCTGAAGACCATTTTGCTTGGTCCCTGATTTGGGAGATTTCTGTTCAGCAGTTTGTTAGAGATAAACAATACCTATTAGAAATGCATGAGTTGTAAACTCCAGGTGTGATATTTGGAAATCTCAGTTTATGGATTTTAGTCAGCGTACATTCAGAGCTGTATAGTCTACCTTCTTTTTCAGCTCAGGTTTTATAAATACAGTAGTCTCTATTTTTTCCCCTTGAGTTCTGTGTTTTTTTTCTGTCCTGCTACTATTTGTTGTTAACTTTTCCAGTGAAAGCTGTTCACATTTGCTAGAACAGACTTGAAAATACTACATTTTTTTCGACTCTGCTTGATGCCTCATGTTTTTAAATCATTGAGCAGACTCATGGGCTCAAACTCATGCTAGTGGGGACTCTGTGTGTGTGTGTGTGTGTGTGTAATTAACAGCTCTCAAGTGTGGGTGCATGCAGAGTAATAAATTAATAGGTGTCAGGACAGTGAATTACTTTTTTAGTATTTTTTCTTTCACCCTGTGGGACAGCTCAGAAAAAATTAAATACCATGAGTGCTAGAGGTTGGTGAATCTGATGAACTTCAGGACAAAAGTGAATTCTTCTTTTCCCAGTCAGGTAGATGTAATGGTGTTGCAGCTCTGGGTGCCCAAATAAACCCTGCAGTGAGGATGAGCATACATTCCCAGTAGAATGGTCCCTGCTACGGATCTGAAAACACAGCTCTGAAAAGGACAGCTGAGCTCCAGTAAGATGGGAGACCAGACACCTTCCGAGGTTCTGTGATTTCGTGGTGGTCTGCGATTTAAATTGTGCCATTAGCCTGCATTATTCAAGTATATCATTACTTATTGAATAGTTTATGGTAGATCAATGGTTTGACTTAGGTCAAACTCTTATAGATTGCCTGAGTAGCTATCTTGAATGTGGTCATACTGAGCTACTACATAATTTATCATAACACCAACTTAAAGAATGGTATTCAATTTCTCTTTTATTGTTAGATTGTAAGCATTGATTAAAGTTATTTTGTTTCAGATAAATGCAAGTGAAATCCAAAGATTTTCAGATTTTCCATTGTCAAAGAAAACCCTTAGAGGTGAGTATAGAAGCTTTCTTTGAAAAATAGTATAAGTAAAAGAGAATGCATTGTTTATCTGCATCTGAACATCTTTTTCCTTTAAAATAAAGGAAAGGGTACTTACTTTGGGTAGGTATTGCCATGTACAGTGTTTTCTAAACAGAGCAGTGCAGTCTCCTGGGCCAGACAAAATTAAATAAAGTTTTTTTTTCTTTCTTCTTTTCTTTGTTCCTCTTCCCCTCCCACACTGTCTCTTCTCTTCCCATCCTGCAAATACTAGGATTGCAGGAAGCTCAGTATCGTGTGGTAACAGAGATACAGAGGCAAACCATCGGTTTGGCTTTACAAGGTAAAGATGTACTTGGAGCTGCAAAGACTGGATCGGGCAAAACCTTGGCTTTTATTGTTCCAGTAAGTAATGTACATCTTTCTGTTTGTGCTCAAACCAAGTTATCTGTGAAGTATGGATGTCAGTGTAGGTTAATGCATCCTGAGAAAAAAATTACAATTCAACTGATCTAAGTGTTTCAGGAAAGCCAAGATACTTTCACATTGAATAAAACTGCTTGATCTTCTGAAAAAAGTGTGTTTTTTGTTCTAGGAGTATTCCGAGACTTTAGTATTCAGAGTTTAATTTTGATCCCTATATTAGTAGACCCTGTGTGATTTAGGAAGTGCTTTGTTTTTCTCTCAAGAGTGTTTTCCAGGTGCAACTCTAGTTGTCCATTTTTTTTTGTATTGGAAAACTAGATGCATGAAGCAGAGTGGTGGATTTTCTACAGTTCCTTAGATTGTTTTAGTTTAGTGGTTTTTACTCCTTTAAAATGCTGCAATTCGGACCTTATATAGCAAACTTAACCTTAGTGATTGTGGACTTCCATTTCCTTGTTTTTTATGAACTCCTTAGAAATCACTTCTAGGTGCAAGCAGAAAAGTGGGATGAAAAACCCTGTCATGGATGAACATGTCTGACAGTTTTACTCAAAGATTCATGATCTACATTTCATTTCTTATTGAGACATGTGCTCAAAGTGCACATATAAGTGGATACAAACCCCATCATGTTATGATCAGATGAAGGGGAATTACTGTTTTTTTTATGGAGTTACTCTGTTTTAAATATTACTTGCATTTTTGTAAACATATATTTCTTGGAGCCTATTTTGTCAGTAACTGTGGGAACAATAGTAGGTGCTTTGAATACCTACTCTAGTAAAGAAGATTTATGCCTTGTGCTGTTTTTTTTTTTTTTTTTTTAAATCTTATTAGTAGAGAATAAAAAAAGTGGGTGGCTTCAAAAGTCCTGTGAATTTGAGAAACAAGTGAGATTACTCCATTAGTTAATCTAAGAGTAGAAGTACTGTGTTTTACAAACCGTATTTTAAAGAGAAGAGGGCTAAGAGAGGAGCTGAAGAGATAAGGAGTGGAAAAAAATGAATTGTGCAAGTATGCTTACCAGCTCTCAGTATTTCAGAAGGCTTCAGAAATTCATACCTGTAAGGTCCTTGTGTTAGGATTAGCTGACTAATACAGTGTTTCTGCAGTATGAATTCATAAGAGGAGGAATAATCCTGGTGTGAGCTGTATGGCAACTTTAGTTGGAATGCTCTGTATGTAATGTGTGGATGGTACTGCTTGAAGTCTGTAAGCCAGAATTAAAGTTTCAATAATTAATGTTCTTCCAGGTGCTCGTTCTCTTCCTGGTTCCCACAAAAACGTAGGAGCGGGAAAATTTCTCATATTTGTCTACATTGATTTCTGTTATCATATAAATGGCCTAATTTCCAGAATTTAGGAGAGTAGGATTAATTGTGCAGTAAAGCATTTATGATTTACTGCCCATTACTGTCTGTCATAGGTTGATACTAGAGAATTTTGCTACAGCAAGTATCATTACTGTTAGTTAGAATTTATATGCAATCAGACACTGTGAAATGTACAATGATATTTCTTCACATGATTATTTTAATTAATGTGGCTTTGTCTTTTTTTTAATAACACTTTTGGTTATGAATTTGTTGTTACACATTTTCCTTCTGAGATTTTTGTGATGATTACGTGGTAATTGCTTTCAGGCTTTGGAACTCCTCTATCGCCAGCAGTGGACTTCAGCTGATGGACTGGGGGTTCTGATAATATCGCCTACCCGGGAGCTGGCGTATCAAACCTTCAAGGTTCTCCGTAAAGTGGGGAAGAATCATGAGTTCTCAGCTGGCCTTATCATTGGAGGAAAGGTGTGTCCTCTCTTGGAGTTTGCTGTATGGAAGCATAGCTGAATGCTGTATTAAAGGCTAGTTTAGGAAGGAAATGCTGGCACTGGGAAGTTAAGGAGGAGAGTAGTTAATGGGAACAATCAGTGACCCACTCATATTCTTGTGTACATTCTGTGTCTTTTGAAGCTTTTGCATATTTAAAATCTTCTCGGGGTCCGTGACTGGATGGACCTTCCTGCCAAGTCCTCCAGGACTATCCTGTTAATTTAGATTATTCTGAAATACTTTTTCCTCAAGCCACAGGTGTGAGTATGCTGAAGAAATGGTGGCATATCTGTGGGAAGAGGAAAGGCTGCTCCTTGACTGTTCTTTCTAAAAACTATCAGTAGGTTAAACTGACCTGACCATCTCTGTTACTGGACTTCTAGTGTGAACAACTAGAGCTAAGCTGGTATAACTCCATTTCAGGATCTGAAAGAAGAGTCTGAAAGAATCCACCACATAAATATGCTAATTTGCACTCCAGGACGGCTTTTACAACACATGGATGAAACGTCATATTTCTATGCATCTGATCTGCAAATGTTAAGTAAGTTTTTTAAGGACTTGAAAGTACTCAGCCATATAGTGTAACAGCTCATAATTGTGTGTAGCACTTCCTTGCATGAAAAGTTTATTCTTGTCATGGTATATAGATGAAATGGCATTTGAGCTCACACATGCTAAAATTAAATTAGAAAATAGCAAAACCCCTTTCTTGTGTGCACTTTCTCTGGAGCAGTTGCTGAGTGTGCCTTACTTAGGATGATAAGAAGAAGCAGGGGATTTAGTAAGGAACCCAAACCCCAGTGTAGTGCCCGATATAATCCTTTATATTTGCCTTTATTAATGCTGAAATTACCTTTATGGCTATGTCTCTGGTGTCTTTTCTGACATGATATTAACTATCTATTTGGAATATCCTCTGCAGTGTGTGTACTGTGGACTGTTCTAGGAAACATTTTTCTTTGTATTTTAAGACAGATTTCTGCTCCTTTTATTGTTTCGTTTGCATTGTTAGCATTGTTTTCATCCTTCCAGCCTGAACAAAAACTTTCGGGGTAATGAAAAGATTTGCCTGCTTCTAAGAACTGCATAGTCTTTAGCATAGCTTGAGGAACTTAGAAGCAATTAAGAAGCTAATGAAGCTGATAAAATGTGAAATTATGCTTGCTACACATAGTACAATTCATGGCAGTTAGACAAGAATTGTATTAAATGTTGGCTCTTTTAAAGCTTTGTCTCTGTTACTCGGTTTATGCCCTGTATTTCAGTGGTAAATTCAGCTTAGGTATGTGAGAGTGTTTTGCTCTGTCACAAATACTGCAACACTGTTTTACATTCTGTGCTTTTATTTCAGTAATAGGACAGGGAGTCTGTTTGCGAATTGCCAAACTGTTTACTTGAGATGCTCATTTTTTTTGCTTCTGCATGTGAAACTGGGGGCTGTAGTACATAGATTATGGGAAATGCTATGATTTCTGTTGCAGTTTTTTAAAAAAACATGTTTTATGAGGTACATGAATATCTAGAGAATCTTGTCATGTACAGTAGTTTAATCTCTGCATTTTAAGTACAGATGGAATTCTGCGCTATGTGGATTTAATGTAGGGGCTTTTAAAATAACTAAATCTGAACCCAGATTTTCTCATCTTTATCCCTCAATCCAGTTCTTGATGAAGCTGACAGAATTCTAGACATGGGGTTTGCTGATACAATGAATGCAATCATAGAAAATCTACCTAAAAAGCGGCAGACCTTGCTTTTTTCTGCAACACAAACAAAATCTGTGAAGGATCTTGCACGGCTGAGTCTGAAAGATCCAGAATATGTTTGGGTTCATGAGAAAGCCAAATTCAGGTACGTTTGGATTTTTTTTTTTTTTTCCTTGGGAGGGTTAGATAGTGATCCTACTTAACTGCTTCTCTGACAGTTCCCTGAATTAGAGGTTGCATTGTGCATCTGTCACTGGATCAGTCTGATCCTGCTGTGTGCCTTCCTGAATGCAAGGAATTTCTGAATTAGAGGGGACTAGTTGCGACTGAATCATCTTGCCTCCTCAGGCAGCTTCTCAGACTGGAACCTTTTTTCCTCAGGAGGAAGCTGCAGAGTGGATTATAGCCAATGTCTTGGGTCTAGCAGTGCTCAGTTCTGAATTACTTCTTTTTTTTTTTTTGTTGTTTGACTTCCTTGCCTCCTGCATGTGTGTACTTACTGTGCAAAACCACCTCATGTGTGCTGTTTATAAATCTGGCTTTCGAAGAAGTGCTACCCTTTTGGGAAAGTGCAGAATGATAGTCTTGTTTGTGTGTTCAGTATTAGAAGCCCAAAAGAAAGCATGTGGTGTTAGCCCATGTGCAGTAACTTTTGTGGCTTTCTGATATGCTGTGTTTTCTGTGCATGTTTAGGGCTTTGGCCTTGTGTGCACATAATAAATTTGCCTTGCCCTACAGTTTGGAGCAGGATGGGAGGCCCTTGCTGGAAGGAAAGTATGTGGTGTGCCATGCTCAAAAAATTTAATGTATCGCTAAATGAGTGTTGCTTTTTGGCACATTATTTTCTTTTGAAATCCAAATGAACATTGTTACTTTGCATTTCTGTGGGCTTGATCATTTGAGTGTCAAATTACTTATAAACATGGATGATTCTTTTTCTGCTCTTCTATAAAATACGCATATATTTCCATATGTAAGATGCAGGAGGAAGGTGAGGCACAGTGATAAAAATGGCTTTCCTGGGAGCAAACAAGAAGTCATTGGGAAAATGCGCAGCAGAGCCACATTGAATCTTGAGGAAGTTTTTACTATTTGTTTTGATTATTTCTGTATTGTACTGCAAATACTTTTTTAAAATCAGCATTACTATCAAAGGCATCTTAAATAACCATGATTGCCGGAAAAAAAAAAGTGTGGTTAATATCATCTTAGCAGAAGAGGATGTACCAGTGTAATATGTAGTCTTCATTTTGGGGACTATCTGTTTCACAGATCTGCCCCTTTTGGTGAAGTCTATTTTAAAGTACATTTAATTTTTAAAAATAGTTGGGAGAATGTAAGTAGATAACAAACCAAATGAGAAAAAAGGAAAGTATTAATTTGTTTTAGAATTTACTGCCTTAGTAGTGTAGGTTATTTCCTTACAAAAGCAGTCTCCTCTGCAAGACTTAGAAAGCAAAACATGCTGTGGCGTAATTAAAATCAAATAACAGAATAAAAACTGGAGGAGTCTTGTAATTTCATCCTCCCAAGTGACCACCTTTACAAAAGTAATTTTGAATATCCTTGGACTGTGTAGGGGGAAGCAGAGGGACTTTAAGAGATGAGCATTTAGATGTGTTTCAGAGGCAAATATTCCAAAGAATTTTTTTTTGTTTTATTTCTGTTTTTAAGAACAGAAATATGAGTTCAGATGACAATTCAGAGCTTTAGAAAGTCACTTTGCATGTCAGTGTAATCAGTAGAAGTACATCAATGCTCTTTTTTTGTGCGTGATTAGACTCTGCTTTGACATTGCCTTAAGCACAAATGATGCTTTAATAAGACTAATAGATAAAATTGCCTTTTAAGTCAAGGCAATTTGAATGTCACTGCTTAGACATGGAAAGAGTTTGCATTGCTAGTAAATGAATTTAGAAGTAATGTCAAAAGTCATCTGTCCCTCCCTGCTGGCTTTTAATAAGGAAATTGATGCAGATTTCAAGTGAAGCTAAGACTTGTTCCTCAAAGTAGGAGAGCTTTCCAGCCTGACTCCCTTTCTCCTTTTTCTGAGTATGTATAAGACACTCTTTGCTTGAAGGAATGGTGAGACATTTCTGTGATTTATCTAAATGTACTCTTTTGGTGTGCTTTTGTTTTTGGGTTTTGGTTTTTNCCTTTTTCTGAGTATGTATAAGACACTCTTTGCTTGAAGGAATGGTGAGACATTTCTGTGATTTATCTAAATGTACTCTTTTGGTGTGCTTTTGTTTTTGGGTTTTGTTTTTTTTTTTTCCCTTCTTTAGTACTCCGGCGACTTTGGATCAGAACTATGTTGTCTGTGAGCTTCAGCAAAAAGTAAACATGTTATACTCTTTCCTGAGAACTCATTTAAAAAAGAAGAGCATTGTGTTTTTTGCAAGCTGTAAAGAGGTATGTTTTTTTTTTTCCCTCCTCTTCCCCCCCAGCATATTAAAACTAATAAATGAAGATATTAATATAGATGTCAAGGCACCAGAGAGGTGAGATTTTGGACTAATCTGCCAAAGGAAATTGCAGGAACAAAACATCACTTGCTGCACGTCACGCAGGGCCTGGCTTCTGGGCAGTTCAGCAACCCAGGCTCAGTGCAGGAAGGTTCTGGAAATCTCAGTGTACTCAGCCATTTTTGTGGTCTACTGTTAAAAATGAATGCTGAAGGTTACTGTCAGTAAGGCCCAGCTTTTTCAGTTTTGTTTTGTGACATGTTTCATAGTTAGCTTTCAGAGTATTTCAGTAGTTGTACTTGCTTTCCTTACAAGCTTTTGAGTTTGCCTATTTGAGAAAGTGTGATTGTGAAATAGTACAGGAAAAGGTTTTCCTTACATAGCAAGTAATCCTTCACATACCTACTTGTGTAAGTGTCCTGGGACTGTTCTATTGAAGTTATTTGCATGTGTTTGGCACAGGTATTTGTATCTATAACTACTGCATGTATCAAGCATTTTGCAATGCAGGTATTCCTTGCTAGTATAACACAATGCTGGTAATTTACAATTTGACAACATTTTGCAATGGTCTTGTAAATATTCATTGCAATTCTGTCACTTATGCGAGAGATTGCTGTATTTTTGTTGTTCTGCAGTTGTCTGGTGAGTACACTGAAGTGGTCGGCTTAGTTGTACAGAAATTCTTGGAGCTGCAGCTGTTCCTGCAGTTTATGTATCTGCTTTCTTTAAAAAAAATCCTAGGTAGCTGCCTGCTATGAAATAATGCTGTATCATCGGTACTGTAGATAAGAGTAAACAGGCTGATTTTATAAGAGAAACTGTTGAAACTTGAAATAGTAAACTGAGACTGCAGACTGATTTGAGTTGCAAGTATAAAACGCAACAACCCTCCAGTATGGTCTAAAAGAGGTGCTTCTGCTGGACTTTTGATGCTTTGGTTCCCTTGCAGACAGCCTCACTACTCGCATCCCAAGTTGTTCTTGCTGTTACCTACAGCAGGTTCTGCTGTTACCTACTCTGGTTTCCTTTAGGAAATGCCATCAAAAGGCTTATCAATGTTTTGCCACAGTTGATTTCATCTTTTAGTACCTGGGTGTGTAACAAGGTCTCAAAACAACAGCTCTTGTCTCTGATGTGAAGATATGTTTATTTAATTTGATGTACCATCTCAGTTGCTGTATACGCTGTATATGATCTTAACAAGTTTAACATTTCATCATAATTTTTTTCCCCCCTGATTTGTTGAGTAGGTCCAATATCTATTCCGAGTGTTCTGTAAGCTTCAGCCTGGTCTTCCTGTACTGGCACTCCATGGCAAGCAGCAGCAGATGAAGAGAATGGAAGTCTACACTTGTTTTGTTCGGAAAAAGGCAGCCGTGCTTTTTGCTACAGATATTGCAGCTCGTGGCCTGGGTAGGTACCCAGAGAAGCAACAGCTAAACCTGCTGAGGCTTTATTGGATTTTTATACTTTGAGAACCAACTCAATTTGTGAAGAATGAAGCTGTAGTTTGCTTAGGAGCTCATTAGGGTGTCTGAAAAGAGAGATGTTTCTTAGAGTTGTGCTGTTTCTTTAGAAGAGGCCCACTTTGTGCTTTTCGTTTGATCCCAGAAAAACTTGTGTGGTATGGAAATAGTGATGTATTTGCTTACTACACGCTGTAAGGCAAGATTTCAGGGGTTTTAAGTATTTCCGATATGCCTGAATCCTGTGGGTTATTCCAAAGGGTGTGAAAAATTACAAACCTACAGGTATGTGGAAATGGAAAACTGGGATTTCAATTTCTGATATTGGAATGGCATTATACGACTGTATTGATAAGGAGACAGAAAAATAGGCGAGGGTAAAAAGTGTTTTGTTTTTTTTTAGTACTTTGAGACATTTAGGTATAACACGAGACTTTTCAGGAGTCCACTTGTTCTTTGAGATAAAAAACTCTGTTGTCCAAAATGTGAAGTTTTGCCACTATGCTGCAAAAAGAAGGAAGGTGCTCTGAAATCTGAAGGCTGGAATGAAAACTGTCTGTCATACCTTCTATACTGCTGAAATCTCACCAGTGACTATCTGATTTTGGTATGGTTAGTTTGGTTTAGAGTGTGGGTATAATTTTGGAATACAGTGTAGCTGCATACTTGGTTAGGAAGTAACGCTCCAGTGCAAAGCATGCAGCTGGTGGGTGAAGTGCAGCTGTTAAAAAGTGCTTATTATTAGTACCATTCACAGTCAAGGTTGGCTTTGGTCAGGCTTGGTCACCCCCTCCCATTTTTGAGAGGGACTATGGTATTTCTGTACATGACAGCTGAAGTAGTGCAGTCACCACAGATAACTTCAAACCCCAGTGGTGTAGGATATTAACAGTGTGGGTGAAAAGTGGGTCAGATATTGTTACATAATTGTTAACCATAGTGGTGTTTTGTCATCTGTGTACCCACAAAGCGTGTCTATTCTTGCCAAGTGTGAAATTATGTTCATTGCACTGTCATAATTTAGGAAATGAACACACAATTAATTTAACTTTCTTTGATGAAGAGAGTGATGGTTTATGTATGCTAATACATGCAACTAGTTTTATTTCAGAGGTTGCACCTAATGTCTGTAAATGGGTCCAAGTGATGGTTCTTAAAGGAATTAATGTTCTAAAACAATACCCTCTTGAATAGAAGGGTTTTGAGTCCAGTGAGCTTATTTGATATTTTTTTTTTTTACACAGATTTTCCAGCAGTGAACTGGGTCATTCAGTTTGATTGTCCAGAAGATGCAAACACATACATCCACAGAGTGGGAAGAACAGCCAGGTTTGTTTTCACTTTTCATTAGTATTTTAATGTTTAAAACTAGATCACTGTAGGGACAGATAGTTGGCTAAAGACTCATTTAAAAAAAATTAAGATATAAATTAGAAAGAAAAAGGCTGCTATCACTAAAAGACCCTTTTGATTAGTTAAGAGTAATGATTTACCTTAATAATTTCTTAGTGAGCTTCAGAGACTTGTTACAGCAGACAAAATATCCCTGGTTGTTTCCTCTGATCAGGGAAGATTAATAGTGAGGAAATAGAAAACCTTTTTCACTTGGCAGGATTACCTCAGAGGCTGAGTTCAGTGTATTTGTGGGGGTAAAAGCTTGTTTTGCCACTGACATTTATAGATAAATAAGGTTTTAGACTGTGGTTCAAATTTCTTTGTGTCATTGAAGACTCTTCAAAAGAATGGAAATATTTCTTCCTTATTTTAATTTGGGAGGAAAGAATCAAATGTTAATTGCAGGTTAAATTTTTAATTTTCTAAGTCTTTTGTGGAATTACATTCTTAGGCATAACTTTAGTTAAAATATTTGTGGCTAAGCGTTATGATGGGAATTACCCAGATACACTGTTGAAAACCAGATCCTTCATCTCTGAAGTAGATTTTTAAGTGAAACAGAAGCTGTTACTGCATATAATTCAGTAGATCAAAAACCTCATGCAATTATCTGAAGGATGAAATGCAAGACCTAGCATTATGTCTTGTCTATAATTTAATTTGTTTGTAGTTGTCAAACCTAATGAGAGAGCACTTGCTTAGAATAGGATTTCAACACTATAGGAATTTGAGATCTGTGTTCCTGGATCAGAAGGCTGTAAATTTTAGTGACTGTACCATGAGAGTGCATTTCCAGCACTCTTTCAAAATGTAGACATTTTAGCCATGTTTTCATTGTAATTGGTAACATTTCTGCCCCACTCTCTCTGTGCTCTTTGTTTTCTGATCTGCTATAGTAGAAGGGAATGATAAATTTTTAAATTACTTTGAAAAAGAGCTGTCAGTGAACAAAGTCAGTGAATGTTATATAGAATTAGCTAAAACACATAGCTATTTTGCTAATTTAAAATTTAGACGTAATCTTATGCATACCAATTGAGAAAAAAACATACAGGCTTGGTTAGAATTTTGTAATATTTTCTTTTCTGTCTTTTTTTTTAGTCCTGTGTGGCTTTCACAGAAGGCTTGTAATTTGTCTTTATGGCATACTGTCATCGTGGAAGGAAAACAATGTATTTGGCACTGTTTAATTGGCAGTGTTTAGGATACTGGTTGAGCTCCTTCTGAGCCATGTCACTGAGTTAAAGCACCTCCCTGGAGTTGTAATCCTCGGGCCTTTTCCCAGTTCTCATTAGGAGCTGAGAAGAGCAGTTTTAAGTAGGTTTAGCATGGGGAAACAGCTCTACAGAACTACCAAGACAAACAACTCCTCTTTGTCATAATGCTTTTATTCAAATGTCACTCTGTGAGGACCTTAGCCTGGCAGCCTTAAGGGTTTGTCTTCAGTGGCCTCTTAAACACAGCCTTCTGTGACTGCTTGAGGGACAGATTTAGACAGAAAATTGGGGCAGAGTGTCTGTCTCAGGGGCTGTGGGCTGTGCTGGATGCCTTAGGGGGCTGTAGTTTACGTTTCGTTCTATGTGAATTTTCCAGTAGGGAGACCTTAGGGAAATTGGGAGTACATCTGAGCAAGTTGTGTGAGCTGGATGGTATTGACTGACAGTGAAAGCAAATTCCTTCTGTAGGAAAAGCTTCAGGGTATTTTCTGTTTCTTAATCTGATACAAAGATCAGCAGGTTCTACTTATACTGGGCATTCATTTTGAAGAAACATATAGGCTCTCTCCATCCTTAAGGTAAAGCAGTCCTGAAAGGAAATTTGTTTAGGAAACTTAATAGCATGAAGTAAATCTTTAAAAATAAAAGAAGGGAGATGTCTAATAATTTTAAGTAAATACTGTGCAGTAAGTAAATATGCTAATGAAGTTTTTGATGTGGGTAATTGAGAATGTACTTCTCATTGAAATCCAAGTGTTGAGTAGGAAGCTTCACTTGTTTTCAGTAGCTACAGTTTGTATGAGAAGCTTGTATTTCTTCTAGAAACTTGATAAAAATGAACTGAACTGCAATTAAGGAGTCCTCATTAATGAGGGTAGAGATAATTACAAATTTTCATGGGTTATGAGAATATAATTGCATAGAATGAAGGCTAAATTAAATATCTCAGCTAATTAAGAGGCTGTGTTAAACTGTAATTAAAACTGGGATGCCAAATACTGTTTACTTTTGAAGTCAAATTATTTTGTGATACAGAAGTAAATATGAAGGGAGAGAAACTGCTGGGGATGGGGCTGGAAAACCTTTGACTAACAGTCATGGATGTGTTCCTAAATCTGTATTACAATTTTGCAAGGCTTGATGTAAGACAAGAGGTAACAGTTTATTTTTAAGTGGATAGGGCCACCATGTTCCCTAAGAAACATTTCACTTGCATTTTACCCTGCTGAAGAGCAAAAATTGCAACTTCTGCATTTTTGATTTATGGTAGAGTAAGATCAAGAAAAGTTGGGTGTTGTCCAGCAATGCTTTTACTTTATAGTAGAATTGACATATATTGAGTGGGTTTTTTAAAAATAAACTTGAAAGGTATGCTACAATTGGAGTGATTGGAAGCTGTTTTCTTCCAGCTGCTTTTAAAGTCTTAACTAGTTCAGTGACAGAATTTCTAAAATACTGACAATATCATGGGCAGTCCAATGAATACTTGTGGCATTATTTTTGCCACACAATTTCTTTGAAAAGTCAGTTGATTAAAACACTACTGTGTTTCCCTGTGGGTTTTGGTTCCAAAAACTCTAAATAAAAGCTGCTTATTGTAATTGCTTGCGAAACTAATTTCTTCTGACTTTTAATTTCTATTGATACCTTGTATTCTGTAACCTTTGAAGCCTACGGTTGAAAGTATTCTTTGATGAATTTTATGAAACAAGTTACAGTGCCACTAGGGGACAGCAGAAGATAATAATAATTTTTGAAGCATGCTGATGCTCACTTTTTTCCCAACTGTTTTTCCAAACATAATGTCTAAGTTGTATGGCATGAAAAAAGCATAGAGGGATATTTTTCTTCCAGTCGCAATTGCATTGATGACACAAGACACTAAAAAGTGTATTTTATCTTTTTATTAATGCATAAATATCTTCAATTTTGGATGTACCCATATCCTGGCAAGTCTCAGTAATTAACTTTTTTCTTTCCTGGTACTACATTCATCCCTCCATTTAATGTTTAATTTTTTTTTGCTTCAGAATCTACTATTAAAAACTGCTGCTTGAGTTCAGTGATTTTTTTCTGCCATGAGTCTTTTTTTAAAGACACTGACAGTGGCATGTTATACAGAAAAAATCTTTTTGCTCTGCAGTTTTTATCTGTGGTATGTCCAGAGCTACACACAAGATACAGGTCTGACTGGCTCAGACTTCTGATGGTATTTAATCCAGCCTAGCTGGTTAGGTTTCTTAGGTGCTTACACTGATTTAGGAAAGTATTTGTGATTTTGTTGTTGTCATTACGTATAGTATGCATACAGGCATGGGGGTTCTGTCTAGCTCTGTGTATGTTTTTTTCCTTTTAGTAAATTATATTTCTGAAAAATATGGAATGATAAAACTCCATCTTCCCAAAGCAGAATAGTGTTACCTACCAGTCTGTACTGGCTGGTATGATGATTAGACCCAAAGAGGTATGAATTAAGGCTTCTAAGAAGAATGTGTTTCTTGATGTTTTGTGAGTACTGGAGAACACACACACCTGTCAAATTATGGACAGGTGAAAGAGGCAGGTCATAGAATGATCTTACTCTGTCATGTAGTATAGGCTTTGAAGTTCAGTAATGCTCATTGGGGCTCTTCTTAAGTAAATGCACATTATATGTGTTAAAATAAGACTAATAAGCCCTTGGAGTAATGTGGCAGTAAAGCATTTAAAAATGTGAGTGACTTAATAGTACGTTTTTCAATAGTGGAAGCTTGATTTTATATTTTTTTTTTAAATTGGGAAAAATATTTCAGGGGTATTTGTCTTGGGTCCTGAATAATCAGGACAGCCGAGATGACAACTCCTTGTTTTGATTATTCTTCTATTTTTAAGACCCACTGAAGCACTTTTAATGTTGTTTAAAAATAAGTGCCATATTAAGACCATTTCATATTATATTGCAGTCAAGTCATCATCCTAACTCAAGGTAAGTAAAAATAGCTGCCAGTGGAGGTCACAAGACATTGTTGACACCACATTTAACTTGGAATTCACACTATTAAATTCTCTAAAATTAAACACTGTATCCTAGCTGCATTCTTGACGGTGGCCTCTGATGCTGCAGTTGTACTGACTGGCACCGTGTTATCTGCCAGAATTCTCCTCCTAATGGAATGGTACGAATGTTCCTGTACACTGAACGATGAAGTGCCAAGGTTATTACCTGCTGGCAGGAAGCTATGCTGTAAGCTGGAATAACAGAATAAATAAGCACATGTATTTTAACTCAGCAGAGTGGACACAGCTGCTGTGGGAAATGGATTGCTTCCAGTGGAAGCTGGAGGAGCCAACAGCCTCCCAAGGCCTTTTGAATTCAATTTGTTCTAAATCTAGCTTGATAAGGTTGGTGAGCCACTGGCTGTTCTCCGTCATTATTTCTTGTGACCACGACTGGCAAACAGGAATGCTGCCCCAGTATGACTGAATGAGGGGGATTGTGGTTTTGTGGTACAAGTAAAACCCAGCTGGTTCTCTGAACTTGCTGATAGGTATAAATGGACTGCTTTCCAGACAGAAAAAGGATATTGAGAGATCAACAGAAAAGAAAAAAAGAGCTGAAGCAATCTCTGACTTCATAGAAAAATTTACTGTTAATTTTTGGGGGATACTGAACTATGTTCTATGCAATGGAGAAACAGAAGTGAACGAAGCATTAGAAGTGAGCTAAAGAAAGCAAAACCAAAAAATGAAGCCAGTTCACATTTTGTTATTTAAATGCTCTGTGGGATGGCAGGCTGTTCACATCTCATGGAAAGAACCTCTTCTCCCTGGGTGAATCGAGGACTCAGAGGTGAACACTGGCTGGCTGCTGTGTTTGCTTAGCTGTGAATGGTCAAGACACTTTTCTGGCCCCTTGTTATTTTTGTTGGGCTGCTTTGGTAGGACTTGCTATAGATGGTACAGCACAGTTTCAGGTTGCAGTGCACACAGATCTGTTATTAAAGATTCGTTGTTTTAAAGAGAAATAGGTATTACAAAAAGAAGCCATTGATCATGCAGATGGGATAGAAATTTCAATATGCATTTATTTTCTGTGCTCATTTGTCATTAAGAAAAAAAAGAATAACAAATCACCATATTATGAAAGAAACCCAGCAGTGTAGAAGTTATGATAAATGGTAGATAAAACTCTTCTTGTTCCTGGGCCTGGAAAAATAATGTTTTCTTGGTTTGAAGCTTAGATTTCACCAGTCCTCATTATGTCAGAAGGCCCAGAAGGTAGTATGATTGGAAATGAAGTTTTGCCTGAATTGAGCCTGGTATTGGAGACCTAAAACTGTTACTTTAAGAAATATGTTTAGAAATAGTAGCTTATATAGTCAAATTTAATGGTTGAATTTTAAAACAAAATATGGATTATTGTATTTCTGTAGAAGCCCTTAGGGGTAGATATGGATTTTAGTTTCCCTTTGTTAAAGGGTAGTGTGTGGATGAACAGATTGATTTATTATGTCTTTCACGTTGAAATAGATCTGCTCAGAATAAAACCATCCATTCTGATATGTTTTGAATACATTTTTATAGATGTCTTATATTGTTCCTTTACACAAAAAAGTGCAACACGGGCAAATGCCTGCATCAATTAAATGCTTTTTCCTTCACCACTGTTGTTATTTTATAAAAAAACTGAAAACAGTTAAAAAATTAAATATAAATTACATGATAGAAATAGTAGAACTTGACTTACTCTAACTTTTTTACTAATCCATCTTATATTAAACATGATTGGTTATTAGCTGATAATTCACTGCCATTTCTTTCAGTCTTTGCAGGAACAAATCTTTGCTCTAGAAACAGGAGTGTATGCTGCTTTTTGTATTTTGCCCACCAGTTTTTCCACATGATGAAATCATCTTGTTCTTGATTCTTTTTGGAAACTAAAATTATTTGCAAAGATTTAAAGAACATTATTTTTACAAAATCAAGTGGTCCAGATTATTTCTTTTCTGAGAAGGGTGTGAATGGTGTGTAGTGAATAAATGATTGCCTTACTTGGTGAATAACTTGGCTTCACAGTGGAAGTAACTATTTAGTAGTTTTGTATTTATCATTTTGCACTATGTGTGATTAACAAAAGGGTCCGTCAGAAGAAGAGTGAAAATACATACAGTGTATCATAATGCACATGCAAAATCAGGCACATTGGATTGGTTTTGATGCTATTCCAAATGCTTAACTTACTGACCTTCACCTTTTGAGGAGAGGAGTCTCTTGCTGGCTTCTGGTAAATCTCTAGCAGATTCGATCTGGCTTCACTGGTGCCCAATTTCCTTTCTCTGAAAGCATTTACTGTGGAGAGTTTCTGCAATGCTCAACCATCTGAAAGCAGCTTTTTGGCTTGGAATGCAGTACTTTTGGGAATGGGCTTTGATTTAAGGTCACAAGTTTTGCAGTGATAACTTACTCCCTTCTAGGTCTTTTGACAGGTGAGATGACAGCATATGTTGATGCTATCCATGCTGGCCCAGTTAGGCTAAAATTAGATCTTTAATGAAGTCAACCTGGTAAAGTCCCATTCAAGTTACAGGTTAAAAAACCCCAGAAAATACTTTTTTTGAGTATGGTGGTAAATGTGTGATGTCCAAAGTATAAAAAAAATATACTTATGGTTCCTGCATGTTCATGTGTGGTAAATATCTTCAAAACCCTTATCACCTCCCATATATTGCATTTTCTGTAATGGGAAACATTCCAATTCAGGAAACTATTACGCAAGTACCTTTATATCTGCAACCCTCCTCCCTCAAATTTTATGATTATCTCATCATCTCAGTTTTCTCCTTTGCCAGTTTTTAAAATAGATTATTTTTTCTTGCCAAACAAAGCAGAAATACTTCCTTTAACTCTGGAAATTTGGCATCAACTTATGTCTTCTGAAATATAAATGTTAGGGAAACATGTTGTAATACATCTGTTCAAGACAACCTGTATAACATTTCCTGTAAGGTCTGCATATCCATTCACCTTATCCTTACAGTTCCCTCTCCATAACTTTTTTCTACTGGATATTTGCTTTACAGCAGAATATTGGTGCCTGATGACCATCAATGGGATGGTTCATATTCCTATTTTATTCTGTTATGACCAGAGCTTGTATGTCACTGACAATTAAAATGTGGTGCATTTGACTGAACTATACATTACAGTGGTCATGGCAAGGATGTAGAAGGATTCTGAGTGTAGTTAGAACAAGCTTAACTCTAGCTGCCTGGCAAGGTGGAATTGATTAACAACCACACTATATTTTCATTTATTGCCTTTGCGATAATGGTAACATTGTTTGCTTTAATAGTGTTGCCTAGGGGTATATGCAGGGATTGACTGGATCTGATCAAGGGTGGATCAAGATAGGTTAAAATTAGGCAACAGTTGTCTATTTGGCCTGCATGAAAACCATTTTTTTCTCATCCTGTCTTCATTGGACTGTTACCATTCTATTTCTTCATGCTTGGTATCAGCTGTTGGTTCAGGGTGATTTTTGTCAGAAATTTAAGATTTGATTCTTTTGTGATCAACCAGCTGTCCTCTTATTTTCATGTAGGTTTTTGGTTTTGGGGTTTTTTTTTGTTTGTTTGTTTGTTTGTTTTGTTTGTTTTTTTGATCGAGTGAAGCTATTTGGCAACACTTTGTGTTTCTTTGCTATGGAAATGGTGCTCTTAGCATTTTTAATCCATTTTTCTCTACTTGTAATTAGCCAGTACCACATTGTCCTAAGTAATTTATTCCACTTCCTTTTTGTCTGCCTTTAGCGCTTGCCCCTGATTGTAACCATCTTTCTTTTTCTCATCTGCAGTCACTGTAAATATAACCCTTTGCTTTATAGCACTAATGATGATTTTCACGGCTTCCTTGCTTGTAAGTCATGATTGAGTTGCAGAGAAGTTACTTGCCTTTTTCAAAACTATTGAAGTCAGTAGATTCTAGAAAATAAAGCAGATATGAACTAGAAGTAATTTTTTTACTCAAAGGCTTTCTGCAAGTAAGATGCAATTTTCCATGGACCTGGAATGAATTGTGTCTTGTACCCTAGGAGACTGTTAATATCACAGTGCAAAGATGAGTCCTTTTCTCTGGTTTCTTGGTCACCTTGAGGAAATGACAAGATATCATCAATTACTACACAGTCCAAGAAAGTTTGATTACTTTGAGGTTTTTAATTTACTTTTCTTCAGCAGAGTCGAAGTGCATACTTAGTGAATAATAAATCACCAGAGCAAATTAGCATTTTAGGACAGATGTTTGATTTTGGTGATGATGGACAACTTGAAGGCTGCAGTCAGCAAGGATGCGGGAGAACTTCTCCAAATGTCATCTTATCTGCAGAAGTTGTGCTCCTGCTGAAGAATTGCAGTAACTAGGTGTGGCAGTGGATCATACCAACCCTTCAGGAACTCACTGGTGGAAAACCTCCTAATCTAAGCACCCCCTGGAAAACACAAAGGTCTCTTCCCAGAACTGTGTAATCCCTTATGGTTGTAACCTACCCCTAAATCCTACCCTTCCCTACTCCCCGTTGGTTAAGGGGGTTTCTCCCCACCTCCTGTTATCTGGCCCCAGATCGTCCCTATAACTGGGAGCTCTCGAGGCCATCTTCCCCTCTTTCTGCCTTGGACCCCTTCAGAATAAACGTCTGGAACTTCCAGGAGAGAGGGCCTCTGGATTCTTTGTTTCTGGGGCTGCCCGAGCTGTCTGGATCACTGGGTGAGTGAGAACTGTGCCTGACACATTGGCACGGGTGTGAGAAAAGCCGTTCTGTACAGCACCAGAGCAGTGCTGGCTGGAGTGATCTCTCAGACGCCATAGAGACACTCTCGGTAAATGCAGAGGCTTGTCCCACTACCCGCGCACCCATGGCTATAACTAGGGTTGTTTCTTCACTGCTTTATCACCTATAAAGGTTTAAAGGTTTTATCTGTCTGCTGAAAATAATTACAGAGATGTTCTTTTGTTTGCTTTAGTGGAGAATTTATTCCTGTAGGATACTGAGGGATGTTCTTTTCTCCTATGTTTTAGGCATTGTTATGGAAGCAAATTTTGAGCAGATCGAAGTGTTCTGGTTGTTGTTTATGCCAGTTTTTAGTAGCTTGTTCTTTCCTAAGTCTGCCAATATGGAATCTTTTAGTATGAAAGATGCAGAGAGAACACTTTTGAAAACTTAAATTTTTCACTGAAGCATCTCTTTTTGAGATTAAAACCAAATTTTTCTGATCAGCACATTATAAGGTTGTTTTTTGAGACTTAAGATAATACTCTGCTCAACTAAAACTCCTTTTTTATAGGCTGATTTTGCTTTCTTCAACTAAACGTCCACTGGGACACTAAACAGATACAAACCTTCCCAGATGGTATTTAAGATACTTTGGTTTTTGGCCTTGCCAATTTTGTGATGTTTTCATTTTCATCTTTAGCTCTGAGGAGCAGTGTTTTTATTAAACTGTTTGTTTTAATTAAATCACAATTACAATATAAAATGGGCAAAAACTGTGCCTCCTTAACTTCAAATATATTTAAACTATTGGCATTTAAAAGAGAGTGTTTCCAAAATATGTAAGGAAGAGGATTGCACTGCAAGTAGTTACCAGATGTCTTACAGTCCCTTTCAGTTTCTGAAGGCATAGTTCTGAGAAATATTTCTGTGTTGCTTTTTTTTTTCCTTAATAGGTGGCAAAAGATGAGAAAGTGTAAGTGCTTGAAAATCTCTGTCTCTTTGTCTGTATTTTCAAGTGATTGTTTCTTTGCTTAGCTGTAGTACTATTTTCCCTGCACAAAGCCTTTGCATGACTTAATGTAAACATTGAAATAGTTGTTGTCCATAGATACTAGATATATTGCTTGGCTTTTTTTTGTGAATTACCTATGTAATGTGCCTTTAGGATTTGTACTTTCTGAAAAGTTAACTGACTCAGCATGTAATGAGTTTAGCACTAATAACATGACATCACCATTTAAGGGTCAGAATGAAGGTTTATCTGATCCTGTTTCCAGAGTGACCTCATAGGTACTGGAAAGATACAAAAGCAAAATAAATGCAGTATAATTTTTCCTGTACTGGATCATTGCAGATTTTGGTCTTGTGGCTTGTAGAGAGGATATTTGCATTCTCTGGCCCTTGATGAGTATTTCATCTGTGATTTCTATGACACTGGCCTTTTGCAGTGTTTTCACACTGAATAAAAAAGAGATATGATAAAGAAAAAATATCCCAGAGTGCCTGTCTTGGCATTATTATAAGAAATACCTCAGGCCATGAAACTACAGAAATCACTTGATGCCTTTGGCTAACTTTAAGGAATTTGAAAAAATCGTTGTTTGTAGGGGTTTATAGAGTACAATCAAGACTTTTCTTGACAAATGACGGAAGATTGTTAAGATGTTTAACAGACATTCTTTCCAGATAGTAGATCATTCACATAGCTCTTGTTGGAATCTTTTCCTTTTGTATCATTGGCTTTTGAAGAGAAGAGAGAACTGTGTGTTTTTCTGTACTCTAAATTGGTGAGACTGGTATTGGCAGCAGTATTATCTCTGTCTTCCTGTCTGGGAGATAAAAGAGAATATTTTCGTCCTTCTTTCCAACGGTGCTCTGAGAGCTCAGGTTCTTTTGATGAATAATTGGCTGTCTTGGTAGTATAATCATCAGTTTTTATAGTAAAATGCAAAGTCCTCTAAGGTTCAGTGGCTTTCCAGGATTTCATTGCTTGTTCAGGTAGTGGCAGTGTCTGACAGGCACCTACCTTGCGGATATATAATTTGGAATTTGGTTGGGTTGAAATATATAGAGCTTTCTTAAAAGGTGTACTTGGTCTATATAAGCAAGTTATTCTCAACCTTAATTATTTTATAAAGGAAGGGTACAAGCATTCATGGGATGTTTGGTCAGCAGTGACAATGTGCTATTGGTAAAGATAGTAAGTTGCCTTAAGCCAAACATATGTTTTGCTTTAGAACTCTTTTTTTATTGAAAGTTTGTACAAGCTGACATTTCTGTATTAAGAACATTTTAAGACTACTAATGAAATGGGTTGAAATCAAGTTAGTATAGTTTTTGTACAGTACCAAAGTATTCTTATCAATCCATGTATAATCAGTAAATTTACATGATGTTGGCATGTAAGAGAGATTGGCCTTTTGTATCAATTTTATTTCCATGTAAAATTTCAAAATCTAGAATGCAAAGGTTAAAATTTCATAATGAAAACATTTACTAGACATTTGTAAATTATCTTCAAGTCAGTCTCCAAACACATCATATATAGCATTGGGGAAAAAAAATCCCAGACATCCAAGAGCATTTTGTTGTGATTTTTCAAGTTCATCAAATGAAAGCAGAAAGCTGTAATAAAAGCTGTCAGACTGTTTTAACTGCAGATTTTGTTGCTACTTGCATTGCTTACTGTGCTGTGACAGATAGTGTTTATAGTTTTCAAACAATTCTGCAGTACTGTTTTTGCCAAGTGATAACTGTTTATCCTTGGAGAAATGTGGGCTTCCTGTATTCCACTTGAAATGGTTTTTATCAGTTAATGGTATGATTCTTGTTTGGTGTGCCTGAGAACATCCTTCTGCGCTCCCTGGCCTCCCTAAAGAAGGGCGTTTAAAGCTGCTCGACAGAATAACTTTCCAGTCTTGTTTTGCTTTGTCCTACACGTTGCTCTCATCAGTTGGTTATGAGTTGAATTCTGTCCAATTCTGGCATATTTCTAAAATTCAGTTGTATTTATTTTCTTTGTAATGAAGGACTGTGCAATATTCTCCTATCAATCTGCACTCTTAAGAACTATTTGTAAATATAAATGGGGAAACAGTGTATGTACTACAGCAGATACAGACTTAGTGCCCACAAGCTCATCATTGCCCACTTCTTCAGTAGAACTTAAACCCATTGTGTTGTTTCTTTTCTAATGCTGTTGGGTACTTTTTTCTACATGAATGTCCTGAAGTCACTAAATTTGCCAAAAGCAAGAACTGATATTTTCTTGCACGAAAAGAAAATTATCAAGAAGATGCTTTAAGAATAAATTAACTGTTTTTTTTAATGTCTTTGCTAACCATGTATCTTGAAAAATTACCAGCTCATCTGCATTTGATACAGCTGTTAAGTGCACTGGAGGGTGAATGCTAGATAGGTTCTTATGGGACCAGTCTGATTGTGTCTTTTCTTTTTGCACCTGGAATCTGCTTTTGTAAATAAAAGAGCTCCTGTTTTTATGCTTTTCTTTCAGTGATGTCTGTCAGCCTTTGTTGAACATGTAAGAAGGAGTTGTTATTTGAGACCAAGACACTTAAAACTTTCATAACTTTTCCCTTTGGCTTGCAGGATATGCAAAGAGAATCAGTTTTTACCAGCTGTTAAACCTTGGTAAAGGATGAATGCAAGTAGCTGGACTTCCTAGTACTGTAATCAAAGTACTCTTTGATCAGGTGCCATTTGTTTGTCACTTACATTTCAAATTGGGGGAAGAAAAGATTCACTGATCTGAATCCATGTCTTTGCCCCAGATGTTTAGGCATAGTTTTGAAGTTGGCTCAAGTGGGGTTATTGGCAGCTCACTTAACTGGTTTGCCTCTTCTTTGCCCTTTGTTAAGTGAGAATTTTGTCTGTTCTTTGGACTGCTTATAAAGAATTCTCTTCATAAATAAATAAATAAATAAATTCTCATTGGTTACTAAGAACATCAGAAAAAAATGTAATTTTTTCATTTTTGCTTGAGGTCTCTTTTTTTTTTCCCCTTCTGATAAGGTACAAAGAAGGTGGTGAAGCTTTGTTAGTATTGCTTCCTTCAGAAGAAAAAGGCATGGTGGAACGGCTGGCACAGAGAAAAGTACCTATCAGTGAAATCAAGTAAGTGGCTAAATGGCCTGTCTGTTATTCACCCTTCTGTCTGCAAGGGAATGTGTGATTGAGTCTATTACAATCTCGATAAAGTGCTTTAATTGCCTGGAACTGGACAAATCAGAGAAATGAATTAGTTTTGGTAGTGTTGTAGAAGGAAAAGACCTTGAGAGGTTACCTATTTTATTGCTGTTCCCAAAGGCAGGATGAGCTGCACAAATCATTCTTACCAGATGCCGATTAATATATTCACAATTTCCCATAGAGACCTCATCTATACTCAGCATTTCCTGCCATTAACATTTTTTCTTCAAATGTCTGATAAGATTTGTAAGTAATTTAAATGAAATACTTCTTTTGTCTTGTGCCAAGAATATATGGAAAATTACGTATTCTCTTACTCTTTGCAGCTACTTTTTATGTAATTGAACATTATAATGCTCTCTTTCTCTTTCGTGGATTAAACAATTACAATTTCTTTAATCTGTCCCTGTCTGTTTTTATTGCTGTTATCATTTTTGTTTCTCTTACCTGTTTCCCCTTCAGTTCTAAAGTATTTCTCCAATTTGTCATGACCTTTCTGAATCAGTTGCTTGAAGGACAGGAAGTAAAAGTTGGTCATTTTATATGCAAAAGAGAATGTTCCAAGGGAAACCTGTAAAGAGCTATCCTATCTGTACAAATAGAACTGAGTTTGAAGGAGTTGCAGAAGCATATAACAATAGCAGTTAAAAATAAAAAACCCCATGTTTCCATTTTCTGTTAAATGCAGAGTAATGGATATGTAGGAAACACAAAAACCTGTAAAAACAGTAAAAATATTAGAAAAAAAGACCTCCACTAAAAGAATTGATGGTAGGTTCTTATTTAGCAGCTGTAGGTAGGAAGTTTACTGTTCTTTGAGCCTGTCAGTCTGATATTGAACTAATAGAACAAAAAATATGAAGGAAATACAGAAGAAGAATTGAAAACAAGCCAGAAGATGCGATATGAGCCTGACTCCATTTTGGACACTTACATAGTTCAGGTCACGCCATACCAAAAATTGTACAGTAGAGATAGAAGAAATCAGAGAGGGATGACAAGAGAAAATGGAAGTTTCTGTATGAGTGGCTATGGCAAAGCTAGGACTGTTTTACTTTGAAAACCTATGGTTTGCATGTGAAGATACAGATATCTAAGCAAAGAAGATAATTAACTATGCAAAAATTTTCTGTAGAACAATTGTTTTTGAGAAAAAAAATCAAATTAGGATGAAACTTTAGGTGGTTATTTACACCTCATTGCTTAAATATTGAGGTTTGCTCAAGATTTACGAGTTGACATTTCTTCAGCAAATAGAAACAATGCGTATAGCACTTGCTGGATTTAAGGTTTAGTTTTATTTCTTTCAAGTATTTTTGTTGTATAGGATATGCCATTTCAAAGCCTCTTCTGAACTGTACTTGTGACTGCTGTTTCTATGTAACAGACAGAGTACACAGCAGCTGATGAAATAAATACATTTTCTGGTCAAACACATGTATCAAATCCATGTAGGATGTGCAGGAACTTCAAACATAAACAATTTTTGCTAAAGCAGTGAAATAAGGACTAGAATGCAGTCCAACAACTACTTAATGACAAACCCAAACAAAACCCCACCAAGTGAATGTGGATAATACCAGTAAAGAAACTGAAGTCTGATATTTTCTTTTCCCTTAAGCATCATAGTGCTTTAAAATGATCTATTGTATAACCAATGCAGCAAATTGTCTCTTTTTCCAAACTTCATATTTTTCTTTCTTAAAGTGATAGCTATTCAAGTAATTTATCTTATTTTTGTATTCAGTAAATAAATGTCAGATGTCATGCACATTATAAATATTTCCCCATTCTTTGTCAGCTAAGATTTTAACTTCTTAAGTAATGGTGTTAATTGTTTGAACAGCTTATCAAAGGAAGGGGTAAAAAAGTGTCTTTAGCCTGTATTTATCCATGTAAATAGAAACCTGTGTTTTTGTACTGGAATAATAGTCCAATTTTAATAGGGCAAGTATTTCACCCCCAGTAAATGCATATTAGATTTATAATCCAGGTTAGGTGTCTGTGTGGAGAGACATTCATGGCTGTTTCTCTTAACATTGTTGCTAATCTGATGTTATTTTAATGGATAACACTGCTTTTTTTTTTTTTTTTAACACCACCCCAAAAATTCATTCTTGTACTAAGCTACTAGGACATATGTATAATAAATTCATTTAAGTAATATTCTTAATTGGAATCATTATTAGAAAAGTGAGTGCTTTTGATTGATAATATATTTTAGCAACCTGCCCCAAGATCCAGTTTTTCAATTTGCAAAACAAAACTTTAATGCTTTCACTTGGAATTGTCTGCCTAGTGTGTTAAGATTTAAAAGTGTTGTATCGTAAGAGACTAACTAAAATCCTTAAAATGTTGTTCTTCTAATTACTTGTGGATTGCAAACCAATTTAATTTTTGAAGTTTTGAACTACAAATTTTCTCATGCTGTTTACTTCTAGCCAGTTTCCCACTTAATACAACCCAGGTGTGTTTTGTTGGTTTATAAATTGTTTAAGAAGTTGCATCAACCCATGGATCATGTTCCAGGTCTTCCGTTGAAGTCTTCTCCTGTTTGTTCTTATTCACATAATTATAGATTCTCAAGAATTCTAGCCTGGGAATTAGAAGATAATGAGCATTGCTCATTGCCGACAGAGTTTAACTGTTCAAGTTTCTGAAATTCCCTCTGAAAGCTTTTTTAAAAAATCTCGTTTCTAAGACATTGCTTTCAATTCAAGTGTTTGTTTTGCAGTTTGCTAAGCTTTTGTCTGGTGTGGTGGTCATAAGAACTTTGTTACTTTCCTTATTTTGTATTTTCTGATTTGAAAACTGTTCTTAATGTTCCTTTGTTTCATTTAGACAGACCTTTTAAAACAGTTCCATAATCTGAAAGTAGAAGAGAGGAAGAACTGCCCTGTTTTCTCAGATACCTAGGATTCAAAAGACTAGGGTTTAGGCTCTTTTCTTACATTTCAGTTTTAAATCTAAGCTGCCTATAGAGGCTGTCAGTAAACCAGTCCTTTCTAATCAGCAAAAGCTGCCAATTTACAGGTAGTGCTTTTAACAATACATGACTTCATGTTCCAACAGAGTAAGAGAAATGGTATTTATTACTGCATATTTTGCACTGTCTTAGAGCATTCAAATATGTCAGAAAGGTACTCTGAAAGTATTAGATAGTATGTGCATTTTGTAGGGTGTCTGTAATCTCCAAGTTTTCCATGCAAGCTGTAACCTGAAATTATTTTTTATAATATTTTGAGGTTACTTTGTTGCATCCAACTTTGTTGGGTAAAAAGATAAGAGCTGCTTCATTGGGTGTTACCGTAATAGATTTTGTGTCTAGAAAATTTTATCAAAGGAAGTGGAAGTATATAGATACCCATGATGTAATATCACTTTCTTTAATATTATGACCCAAAAAAGTGTTTTTTGAAAAAGCAGCAGTAACAACAACAAAACACCTTTTTTAAATTTTTTTTTTCTTTCTCACAGTGGGTAATACTTGGATATGTATTCCATGCGTTGGTAGTATTAACGAAGGGAATCAATTAAAACTCCCTGCCTCCCAGTGTCTGTAGTTCCTGAGACAATACACTGGTGTCGCTAATCAGTGTGGTTAGCACCTGAGTGTGACCTGCTGGTGTGAGCCTTCCTTATGGCCCAGCCCTTTCTCCTCCCTGCAGCCTTCACATTGTCTGGTGTAACCCTAGGGACCCACATTCCAGACTGAGAGCACAGTGCAAACCTGCTGCAGCTGCTTGGATGCTGAGTGGAATTTTGGAACTTTTGCTGCATCAGGGCAGCAGGGTCTTTTAAGTGGTTGTTGATATTTTTTGCTTAAATTCTGCTTTGGAGAGGAATGGGGAAAAGACAATGTCCTGTTAAAAGAGTGCTTGTATCCTAGTATTAAAACCAGGGGAAATGAGAGGAAATCAAACTGTGTATCAGCCAGGAAATTTGGAGACTGCTGTCTGATCAGTTCGTGAGGCCAAGCAAGCTGGGTTCATGTTTACATTGTGGCACAGCCAAGTGTGGCCATTTATGCAACTGGTAGGCAAAACTGCAGTTTCAGAAAGTTGTACTGTTCCTTAAAGGTAACATATGTGATCAGAGGGTAAGAAATAACCATCCTACTTAAAATGGCAGACAATGTTATGAAATCCCCTTCTAGCCTTTGCATAGTTGGTTTTAGCTCACTGGTTTTCAGCCATTTAGTCAAGCTTATAAATTATGATAATTCGTGTAAGTGTTCAGCTTTTACATCTGTCTCTCCTAATAGTCACATGTATACAATTTATTGTAAAGAGCTTTGTTTGTTCAGAAAGAAATAACAGACAAACTCATTAAAGCCAAAATGCAATTTAAGAATGTCCAGCTTTCTCATTTTTTGAATCCCAGCATGAGAGGAAGATGATAGTGGGTGACTGTCATGATGCAGCATTGGCAAAGAGAGAATCCAGTACTACTCCTCATTTTTTGATACTCAGTGCTGCTAATTTGCTCATTCATTAACAAACACATAAGCTCAAAATGTGCCTGGGGTACCATGTTCTTAGATGCTGTTGCTTAGATTTATACCACATTATCTAGCCATGTTTTTAACTGTGAAGTATCTTGTGGGTTTTTGTATTTTTCAAACCCTTTTCTTGCAAATTTCAATCAACTTACTCAAAATTTATATGCAGTCTACAAAATGTTGCTGTATTTTTTCTAGGATTGTTGTCTATTATGCTTGGAGCCTCAATGACATGTAGTCTCTTACAAATAATGAATCATATTCCTACAATACTCAAGTGATAGAAAATACTGGGTAATAGGATGTCCAGGTGAGAATTGGAACTTGCTAAGCATTTTGAATTTGATGGTGGCAGCAGGGAGTAGTTGGCAGTCTCAGCTACTCGAGTAGTGCTCCAAGGCCATTTTTGCATTACTTAAAGATTTCACATAGACCATTTTTCTCTATTTTATGAAGATGTACAACTGCCAGATGCTTTCCTGACACCAGATATGACATCTGCTGTTTCTTTCCCATTCTTAAGACCTGCTAATGCTGCTGTGGAGGATAATCAAACTGATGAATCATATTTTGCTTCTGACTCAGCTGTGTTAACTGTTGTGTATTTGCTTATTTTCTTTAGGTCCTTGCAAATTGGTTTTTTTGGTATCAAGAAAATGTTAATTGTGTAACTTCCTTTTTGCTGCCTTTTAATATGAGCGCTGCATTTACCTGGCCTGCCTGATAGGACTTTTTTTTCCTTCATTTCAGATGAGTTCTTAAGATTAGATACAGCTATGACTCCAAGTGCTTTTACTTTGTCTAGTTGCTATGGAGCAAATTGCTTTTGACCCAGCTGATTTGTCTGAGTACTTGGTCTCCCCTGATTGGTGATTCTGGTGTGGGCTTGCACTCTGCTGTAGCTGTTGTTAACTGACTGATTGCAGCTGCCACTTTGAGTGAAGACAAGGGAAAAAGGCACTGGCTAATTTAACGGCTTTGGGGTCATCTCTTAATAGCTTTCCCATAACTTAGCAGCCATCCAACACTTTTCTGGACTGTCTTACTACTGGTTTTCATACTAATTTGTTTATAACTCATGCTATCCTTTCTTTACTTTTTGTATCATTGTATTTCAAAGATTTGTTGGTCAGTTTGTCCCCCACTCAATTTTTCATGCTTCTTTTTTTTTTCTTTCTTATATCTTTACATTTTCAGAGCCAATTATATGCTATCTGGAAACTGGAACTCAAGCTTTTTGATCTTTCACTAAAACTGTAGCTAAGTAGTGCTTACGTACCCTGTAGTTTTCACCTGGCAGTATCTGAACAGAATGAAGAAACTGAAATCCTAAGAGAATGAAATTTGCTATGTTTTCATATTTAGTAAGAATAGCCTTCTGTCATGTTTGCTAGGTTGTATGATACAGTAGGGTGGCAGTAGCAGCTCAAAAGTAGATGAGAAAAGATCTGAGCAAATAAACCTGGAATAATGTAGGTATCACTGGAATAAGTTTAAAAATTCAGAACCTGGGAGAGGACCTGTATATCTTTTTAGTAGGTTTAATGGCATTTGCTATAGTACAGTCAATATTCTTTATTTACTTGAGAAGCTCTTAAATCTGTTTAATCTCAGTGTCCTTTATTATTGCTCACCTGGCTGTTTATAAGAAGTGCTTAAATTTCAGTATTCCTGGCACAATGAATCTTATTTAAGCTTTTAAAAATGCTGACAATTTCCTTATGAAGACTTCTATTTCAATATAAAGTAGTATTGTAATTCGTTATGCTGTTTCTGTATTTTTGCAGTATTTTTATAAAATCAAGAAGTTGTTTTCTGCTGATTTCTGCTTTGCTTTGGAAGAAGTTTCACCACCTTCAGTGAAAACTGTCTGAATAAACAGCTGCTATTTGTCTTTTCTGCATTATTTGTTTGTGGAATGTAATCTTCATCCTTAATAAGGTTCTTTGTTCTTTTCTGTGCTGTTTCAGTGGTAATAGCTCTGTGCATATTAAAACAATGAAAAAGATGTGAAGATATTCCTGAAAACCTAATAGGTGCTTATTTTGGTATGTTCTAATAATTAAAGCTTGGTTTTTTGTTTTTTTTTTTTTTTTTTTTTTTTTTTCTTTTTTAAAATTAAAATTAATCCTNCCTTTTTCCTTTTTTAAAATTAGAATTAATCCTGAAAAACTGACAGATATCCAAAAGAGGATGCAAGCTTTCTTAGCTCAAGACCAGGAGTTAAAAGAGAAAGCTCAGAGGGTAAGTCATCTGCTACACTATAATTCTTGGGGCATGCTAGTTTAATAGAACTGATGTTTGAATAACTGACCAGCTTGTACATGCCCTAGAAGCAGTGTTTGGAACTGAAGAACCACCAGAGATAATTGAGCACTTGGAGAATCTCCTGTGTTTGGAGGGAAACATAAATTAGGTAGAACCAGAGTCTTCTGAGTGATGCCCAGTGACAGGAGAGGAGGCAGCAGGTGGAAATTTCTATACAAAAAGCTCCATTTAAACGCAGAAAAAGCCTTTATTGTGATGGTGGTTGAATACTAGAACAGGCTGCACAGCAAGGCTCTGCACTCTGCAAATGCTGGTTATTAAAAACTGGGTTCCTTCCTGAGCAGCCTGCCCTAGCTGACCTTGGTTTGAGCAGGGGTTTGGACTAGATGGGCTCTGAAGGTTCTCAGCTTCAGCTACTCTGAGAATTTCTTGGAAAACTGATATAGAAAAATTCAGAATAATGCTACTAATAAAAAAGGTTACTTAAAAGTAGCAGATCACATTTCTAACGTTTTAAGTCAAGTAATAAAAAGCCACCTAGGCCTCACAGGCCCACCTTGATCAACTTTTATTTCATATATCCTGAGTATGTGTGACAATTTGTCCTTTCTCAGGGTAAAATCCAATGCACTGAATAAAGTGTTTTAACTTTTGTTTGGATTTAAATGAGCAGCTTAGAAAGCTTAGAAAAGCTCTTCCAGGTAAGATGGAGAATTACATGCATGGATTTATGTATGGGATTTCTTTTCTGTGCTGGTTAATGCTGGGAGACTTCATGGTCAATATATGAATTTCACCAAGTTTTTATCAGGTTTGGGGAAGATAGGGAAACTTCAGTAGGTTCTTGGACGAGAATGAGCTTGGATGGAAAAGACACTTTCCATGAAAGGTGGCCTGTGAAACATTTCTGGAAATTGCGCTGCCTCTTGCTCTCGCTAAACACATTTGCTGACCTTTCCCTGGTTTTATAATATTTTTAGGCCATGAACTCTTTGGAGTAGAGCTTCCTACTATTTTTATTGAGGCACTATAACATGTTGGTTTTCTGAGGCTGCTTGGTTTGTTGGTTTTTTTTTAGCCATGTATATCATTAGCCTGTGAATTCTGTAGTTGTATCAAGGCTTCTCAAAACTATACAAAATCAAAAACTCAGATTGAGATGCAGGGAAACACAGTTGGAAGGATGGATAATAGGGAAATCTTTCATGTCATTTTTTCTTATATATGTAGGTCAAATCAAAAGAGTATGACCAAAGGCCGAATAGTGAGAAATTCAGAAATGCTAAAGCTTGAGAAATACGTGATTGCAGAGATTCTGGATTAGTGTTAATAACTTTGTATGAATTAGTGTGGGAATTAATGACACTTGAAGGTATACTGGTAAACCTGATGGTAGGGTAAAATGAAAAGAGGATTGTGAAAGCTTAGAGAAATCAAGAGTTTTAACCTTTCTGTTGAACTGGGACATAAAATGAGTCAAGTTGAAATATTTAAAATGCTTGGGTTTCATCTCATCTAGCTTTAGATGTCCTCTCTGAGTTAGTCGGCCTGAGCTTTCATTTGTAGCTGATAGAGTGGAAAAAGGACTTCTACAATGCCTCCTGACATAGATACCTTAAAAACCCTTTGGGATGGACGGATGAATGGTGGTTTCTGTGTGCTGCAGAGGTAGCCTGTGTGATGTGACCTATCTTGGATGCCTACAGTATGGACACTCAGTGAGTCAGAAGAATGCCATTCCTACTTTCCTAAACAAGAAGATTTAAATCAAAGTGCCTGGGGAAGTCAGTGGGAGCTTTGTGAATAAAATGTCTAAGGCAATGTTCCAAGGGAATGCTTTTGAAAACTATTTTTGGCATTTAGGTATTCCAGGTTTTTGTAGTGCATAAAGCATTACTTGTAGCACTGTGGAATGTCAGTGTAAGCTTCATCCTGGTGCTGCACAAGCCAGAGGCACTGGGGAAGTGTCACAATCACCTCCAACTGGCACAGGAAGTTGCAGTGATGCTGGTTTATGTCGGAAGTGACAGAGCAGCTGGTTGGGGGAGGATGAGAGTAGGAGGAATCCAGCATCATCGTACTTTGAATGAAAACACTAACAAACCTGTTTCTGGCTTTGGCCTTTTAAGGTCTCTTAAAAGACGGAGAAAGATAATTTTCAATTGAGCAAAAGAAAATAATGAAAAAATTTCAAAATAGCACAAGAATAAGATCAAACATGGACTCTGTCAGTGTTACAGATAAAAAATTAATTTTGAAAAAATTTGATTGCCATATAATTACCTTCTCAAGCCATTTTTGTTGCAGTTTTTAATTTATGGATAGCAGAGCAGTGTCGTTCTTGCAGGCAAGCTGTAAATACATTCAGTTTTTGAAAAACTTGTAGTATGGACAAGTGGTTTATCACAGAAGTGCCCCTTCTTAATAAGGTTTAAGTATGACTGTTCAGACATACTATGTAAATGTGCCTCTGTAGTCTTACATATCAATGTGAATAAACCAATAAAATTAATGCAAATGAAATCCTGATTTTTATCTGAAATGCTGGATTTCTCAGAGGCATGGGTGTTACATTGTCTAGCCTGTCTGTTGCAAGCTGCCAAATTCTTGACATTTGTAGTGTAAGAAATAAATTTCCTACCTGAATGGATCAGATAGCAGTGAAACAGCACAGCTGTGCACAGAAGATCACATAGGATGGTAGTCTACCATCGTGTGTTGGGGGCATGAGGTCTAAGTTATTGTGTCCTCTAAACTTGTTGATTTATTTAAAGGTGCTTTTACTTTGTTTGAAAATAGAAAATTCTGGATTACCAATTGCTTCAACAAACTTCATGGTTCATTTGGTAGGACATGATTCCTCTGCTAGTGCTTGGAAAGACAGTTTGAATCAGACTGGGGCTCCTTTGAAACCTTTGCAGTTCTTCTCACAGACTGATGTTGCCTTTTGGCATTTCTTGCAATTTTAATATTTAATACACTAGTTCCCCCAGTCCTGGGAAACAGTTTAAAAAAGGAGTCTGTTTTTCTTGCTAGTTTGGATGTTACTATGGCACTGAAGTGATGTCTGTCCATTAAATTTTTCATCATACCCAGAGAGATGTGCAGGGTGTTACAACCTGAGGTTCCAGTCACACCTTGTTAAGTTTGAATTTTGTTAAAACAGCACATCAGTTGAATTGTGTGCATTTTAATACTAAAAACAGTTATCCAAGAAATAGGTAAATAAATCAAAATTTAAAGGTAGTAAATTCACAGAGCATGGTACTTTTTCCTTATGTATTTCCAGTACTTGTACAATAATCTCCGGTGGTTTTGGAGACCTATAGCAACTGCTGTAGTAGAACTCTAATATGTTTATGATGCCCTACCATAACATTTTCTATAGTAGTAAAAGTCAGTGTTCAGTTATTTAAAAAAACCTTGAAAGTGATATCAAACAACAAATATGGCAGGAGACAACAGCAATTGATGAAAGAGCAGGGAAAAATTTCAGGCTGACTAAATCTGTTCTCCTTCAGCTTCAGTGTGTGTGCTCAGACTGACCAAGTCTTAGGAGAACTAAATGAAAGCCAACTGAGATCACAGAATTATAGTTAGATTGAAGTGAACACACTGAAGTCAAATAAAAAAATGAAGTAGATGGTTTGATTTCTCTTGTAAAGTAGAATGGCTCTTCTGTGCTTTTGTTTGGTGTTTCATTCTTAGCTATTGTAGTGCTTGATAAGTGTACAAAAAGTGTGTTCTTTCTGCCCTTTATAGTTTCTTAATTTCTAGACCGTGTGTACCAAATGTGTGCTAGTAAGGTAAATGGATGGCTTTATAAGTTATCCAACAGACAGAATGAGATTTCAACCCTGTAGCAAGTAGTGACTCATATAGGTCTTCAGATCTGCAAATCTCAGATTCACAAGAAGGATACTTCTTTTTTAACCTGCTTTTTTCCATCTGTCACTGCAGAGAAAAAAGAGGCTTTCATTGATTTTTGTCACTTGCTAGACAACAATAGATTAATGAGATCTGTCAAATTTGAAGACTTTTCCTAAACATTCTAATTACCTTTGTAAAATGATTAATAATTTAATGTGAGCAAAGAAGTGTTTTATACCACATCTTAATCCTGGTAGCAGCTGAATGAATTGAGCTCATACTTTCCACATCTAAAATTAATTTAGAGACATAATCAGGAGGGACACTTCACCCAAAAAGCCCTTAACATTTGGAAAAAAAAGCAAATGAAAATTTACTTTCGTAGTAAAGTAATGGGCAGCTTGAAAAGTATATCTCTTAGCTTTACATATCTTACAACTAATAGTTTTATTTCAGTTTACTGAGGAGAGAAGAATGCTAAATTTACTGTCTTATCTTTTATTTTACCTTTGGAAATGTTTTTCTCTTAGAAGCATTTAAAGAATCCCTGTAAGACATCAGTGCTCCTGACTATTGGGTCTTTGTTCCTCTGAGGTTAACAAGAAATCGATTTTTGTTTTTTAAATTCCATACGAATTATTAACACAGTAGTTTTCTCCAACAGATGCCTGTACATAGCAGAACAAGGGTGTGATTATAGGATGCTCGAATGTAACTCTCTGAGCGTAACTTGCTGTTGTTGTTAGTGTTTGATAGTTTAAGCCTCATTGTAGGAGTTTTGACGTGTGTTAGAAATAAGGTTATGAGCAACAGAAATCCAAGGATCTTTTCTGATACTTGAAGTATTCCAATATTTATGCTGTGGCTGATAGGTAGGAATAGACTATGTAAAAGAAACATGAGCAGAATTAAGAACCTTTCTTTTTGGGAAGGATGGAAGGAAAATGCAATACAAGAGTAAGTTATTCTTAAGTTATTATGCAGTGCTTCCAGTTTTCTTGGTGAAAGTCTGGGATTAATTGATACCTCAACCTTGGACTGGTCTTGGTAGATATTGCATAGTAAATTTATGTAGTGCATTTGTTGACTGTGTGCATGTGATGAGCTGATGGTAGATGCGAGGTAATATGAATCATCTTAGACCACAGTGAAAGGCAGCTATATTAAGTTGAATGGCTTCCTGCTGGTGGCTAAGATTAAGTCAGGACACCTAGACTGATAGCAACAAAGTCTATTGTAAGTTCCACATAATTCAGATATCAGAAGAGAATGACAACATTCAGAAAAAATAGAAGAAAAAAATCAGATTGAATCGGTGATACTTCCTCCTGACTAATTTGTCGTATTTTCTTTCTGGGGACATATAACATGACACTGTTGGGAAATACAGCCAATTCAGCCAAAGTGAATGTAATGAAATATTTGAGTACCTGAAGTTGCATCACTTCTGTAGTAGTGATAAATTTTGTCTAATGGGGTATACTGAAAAGAATTTCAGTCTGAAATTGATGTTAGACCACCTTATAGTGAAATTCTATCTTGTGTTTAGAGCAACAATTTAATGTTTGTTTCTTGTGTTGGTAATTGAATGGTGTCTTTTTTTGTTGAATACTCTTATTTTTCTTGCAGTGTTTTGTATCCTACTTGCGCTCAGTTTACTTAATGAAGGACAAGGAAGTATTTGATGTTTTCAAATTGCCTCTAGCAGAATATGCCCTGTAAGTATGGTCAACTTAAAATATGAAAACTGTATAGTTAGAAGTTTTGCAGTGTATGGTAGCTTTAAATAGCTGTTTTGATTGTGTTAGCACAAAGAATTGGACAGTCATCTAGTGTATTTAGTTTCATATTCACGCTGAGCTTTTCAGGGGCACTCTAAATGGAAATTATATGTAAAAACAATATCTTGCTTTACAGAGAAAAACTTAGTGCTGAAGATACATTTGCTGTATACAGTAGAAGACATAACTTCTTAAGTAAAAGCATAGAGAATGGAGAATGTTTTGGTGTTTTTCCCCCCCCCCCCTCCAGATTTGCCCTTCAGCCTCATAGCTAAATACCAACCTGTAAAGTGTATTATTTAAAAGTAAATCAGAGTATCCAAAGGTGATGTGTTGCAGTCTCATTTTGAGTGTGATTGGGACATTTCTCCTTGGCCATAAGCGACTTTTCAGAAGATTCAGTGGATTTGGTAAAGATGAAGAATCTGCACTAGACTGAATAGCATCTATCTTGCTATGTCTATTTTTGTACATATATGTGAATCAGTCCACATTTTGTATGGGAGGGAAATTAATTTTGACAGGTTGACTTTACAGATGACAGCCCCCTGAAATTGTTCTAAGATGTGAAGTTTTTGAAATCTCATAGGACATAGGGTAGTCATAAGGGAGTAGGAAGGTGTTCAAAGGTACACAGTAAATTAATTTGGTATGTGTGAAATTTCATACAGAGAAGACTAACTTGTCAGCACGTGGCATAATGAACTAAAATGTGACAAATTACTAGACTCTGGAACACCTGGTTTTCCTGTGCTCTGCTGCCATTAACATGATTATGTTTTTTAAGATACATAAGCCTATTATAAAAGATGCTTTTTTACTTCATGGACTGAGACATTTTGGAAAAGGAGAACTAGCATAAGCTCAAAACTTTGAGCTGCGTGCAGTGCCTGCCCCTTCTCCTGTGTGGTTTGTCAGCATCTTTAAAATCTGTTGTAGGTCTTACTGTGCTATGAATTTAAGAAACAGTGGCAGAAGATTAGGGCTAAGAGAGATAACCACACAAATTCAACCAGTGTAAGAAAGCAACTAGCAGATGGTGGGTGGTAATGCTGAATTTTCAGAATCCCAGTGCCTCTTTCTGGTTTTCAGCATGGTGTGCTACCTAGTATCTGTAGGTAGAGTAGTCTACAGTTCTGTTCTTCTCAGGTCTCTGCGCCAGGATTTGGTCCTTCATCAAAATAATTTTGACTCCCAGCTTTGGAAAGCTACTAATGTAATTCCTGTAATAAAATGCAAGAAACCAGTCAGTTGTTTGGAGGGAGTAGGAGAGGTGTAGTCAAGGCTGTGAAATATGTGGAAATGTAATCAAAAAGTCAGAAGATAATAAATCTGGGAGATAATTTGGAGATTCTGTTCTAGTTTGTTGGCACTCTTCTTCCTCGCTCTCCAGACTGCTAGTCTACCTAAATGCACCCTGCAGTTCCCTAGCTTTCAATTCTGTGCACAGCCACTGATACATGGATCAGTTGCCTTCTTTTATATCAAAGTCCCTCAAAGTCTGATATGTTTGAATTTTGCATCCAGAAGCAACCTTGGTTTACATTCTGCACACAAACTTATGGCAAAACCTGAAATGAGAGTCCTTTCTTCCCTTTACCTTCTGTGTGCATTTTCTGAAAAGTACTTCAGCCTTTCTGTGGAGATTTACTGCTGGCTTGATAGATGTTACTCCACTAAAAATCCTGCAGAGAAAATAGGCTGCTTAATGCCCCTGTCAGGTTTGCATTGCAGGCTGTTGCCCACATTCGCTATTGCTTTTCTGCTTGGCATGTCTCTGCACTCTTCTCTTAAGCTCTGTTGATTGAGTATGCAGAAAAGCAAGTATTTTTCATTTTTATGTTATATAAGATTATATATATAATAAATAAAAAACAAAATACACAAAAATATATGTGCATGTCTATATGAGCATATAGACACATACACACATACCTATTCTAGCGATTGGTCACCTTTAAGCTATGGTACATTACTATATTCTGCAGTATCCTCTCATTATAAATTTTTATCAAGAATAATTTGCTAGAGGAAGACTTGCGTAGGCCTCGTGTTAACACAGGCAGCCTTTAAGTCTGATGAAGGAGAAGCTCAGTGCTTGCATTAAAAAGAGAAATTTGTCTTTTGATTGCAAAGGACAGCTTTGAAAACATAAGAAAATGTAAACAAACAACAGGGTGAAAAGGAATAATTACTTAGTCTGGTCTCCTGGAGAGGAGGCAGTGTTTTGAAATATTTTCCTTTGCAGGCACTTTAGTTTGCTGACTGCTAACACATATATATGCACTGTTCTCCAAGGGCAGATCTTAACAGGTGAGTGTGCTGGATGGACAGGTTAGTTACAGTTCTAAGGGGCTGCCAAGGAAGGTAATTTCCTCTGTGATTGCTGTCATGTCTTTCAGGAGAAATGCTGCATATTTTTCTCTGTTTCTCGCTGTATTGGTACTTAGAAAATAAATAAAACAAGTTGAAGGCAAATTGGGAAAATGTTTGATACACCTGCCTTAGGGTCCAGATAGTTTTGCAAGTATTGCTTGGAGATCAGTATTAAAAAGCAGTAGGTAGCTGCAGGTGCTGTCAGGACTGAAATGGGTGATAGCAGAATACATGATCCATTTGCCCATCTGTGTGTTCTTTCAGTAACCAGGGAAATCATCCACTGCACTCCCATTCCCACCCCTGCCCTGACCTTTACTGCATGATGAGGGCAGAAGGTTTCATTTGTTACCTTGCTCTGGCTGCTGTGAGTGACTGCAGGGCTGTCTGTCTTGTCCTCAGGCAGTGCCCATTGCAGGCTTTGCATGTCTTGTCATCCCTTTGTTGGTTCTTGGCCCTCCTTCTTGCTGCCCTTATGCTTATTTTCCTACACGCCCATCTCCTAACTAAAAAGATGGCTCCTAGATTACTTTTCGCCTGTTGTTTCCAGTCTTCATGCACCTATAACCAGACGTACTATTTCTCATGCTGTTACCTAGTTAATCTCAGCCTCATATGTACTAACATATTATTACATAGCTCATGCAGACCCCAGCATTTCCTGAAGTCGCCTGTAGAGTTTGGACATTTCTCATTGAATTCTTTCTCAGCCACCTGGAGATCCTGCTGTCCCTTTCTGAGCTTCTGTAACTACTTCTGTAAACTTTTGCCATACAGCTTTCTGAATAAGCTGCAGTCTCCTCTTTCAAAGTCCAGGGTCATTATTCTCTTAGTCATCATCCTCATTTCTTCTAGGATCTTGAGCTATCCTTTTGTGTTCTGTAGCCAAGCCTGCTATTGACCTTCACTCACCTTACAAGTGAATGTACTTGCATATGCATGAGTAGCAGTTCCAGTAGAGTGCCTCTCAGAGTTGGCTAAGCCACCTAACTTGGAGAAAGGGTTTTTAATGCACTTTAGAAAACCTTGTTGCTTGTGTCTGCTGTGTTGCCCTCTGAGCAAGTGTCAGGGTGGTTTGGGTACCCAGGAGCACCAGGGTTTGGAACTGCAGTGTGGAAGTTCCTTTAACTTTTGTAAGGAATACTCTGTCTTGGTCTTCTAAATTATTAGATTGCAGCCATAACATCCTCTTTGTTCTCCTTCTCTTTGGTCCTGATGCATAAACTCTTGAATAGCTTGGCCCTCCTTATTATTAATAGAGTACCAGGCATTTGAGCTCCTTAATGTAGTGGCATAAAGCTGGCTGGTAAAGTAAATAGCACAGCAAAAGCAATTTCTCTGTTCATTTGGTTATTAATCAGACCATCTGGAAAGCCTGTTAGTTCAGATTTGTGTCATTTCGGTTGATGTGATTTCTCCTGTTTTCAAGTGGTTGCTCAACCCATCTTCTGAAAACATTTTAAATGTTAAATGTGAATATAGCATATATTGCAAGGCAAGTAATACATATTTCTTCTCTTGAAATAGCTTCTGGGAGTATTTAACCTTTTTCAACGTATTTTAAGTCTTTGTCCGAACCTGTTCTACCTGTAAAAGTAATCTCTGTGCTGTGTTTTTGTGTTCAAATCATTCTGAAGAAGTTTGCTAATGGAATATGTCTATATTTAGTAAATGTAGTAAGTTGATATTAGATTGAATCAGTAACTTGTGTAAAATTGTTGTGCAGCAGTTCAGAGGTGACCTCAGATTCCTTACAGCTGGCTCATATTTTAAAAAGGCCTAGCAATCTTCTGGGCGTAGATTAGGACCATTTGTCATACTTAAAAATATATAGATTTTACTGATCCTACATTTCTAGTTTGATTTATTTTTTTGCAAGGATAGGTTTTGCTTTGAGTGTCTAAGATTTTGTGTTTTTAAAAAGTTTAGAGATACCCAGCCTTTCTCTCATCCCAGTAGAGGCAAATTTAAGTTACCATGTTAATGTAAACACACTCAAGGTCTTTGTATAAGCACAAGTAACAAACCTTAGTAGAGGCAGTATTTTAAGTCTGTTACATCGTTCATTTAAATTAATAAAAACGTTTATTAATGTTTGCTCTTCCTTATTCACTAGAAAACAAAGTGATATTCTCCTTAAATCCATACACTCTTATTTCTTTGCGGTTTTACTCTTTTAACTTATTTCTTGAAGGTCCTTGTGAACTTGCTACAAAATTAACACAGGTACTTGAGCATTATGTGTCATTTGTTTAGTTACTTCTATGCATTCCCTAATCAGTGTTAGGGAATCCTGATGTCTGGCCACCTTGGTTTCGGTTGATGAATAGAAATGTCAGCTGTACTTCGATATATAGTAGCAAAACAGTCCCTTGGTTTCAGTATTGCCTTTAGAAGCTGATTTGAAATGTGGTTCTAGAAGAGCTTTTTCTTAAGAAGTCATTGCATTTCACACCAAAATACAAAACAGGATTGCTACTTGGTTTGTCAACTGAATTTTTGTTGCCATGTACAGGCTACCATAGTCTGAGGACTACATTGTGGTATTAGTGTTTTTTTAGTGTTGTCTGCTTTTTGTCTGTCTTTATCAGAAAACCTTGCGCATTTCATATTCCGCATGAGTATGTGAAATGGTAGCACTAAAGTAAAAAAATAGCTGTAGCTTCAGTCATAGTAGGACTGTGGACTGAGTGGCATCTAGTGAATTATTGAAAACTAGTAATGCCCCTTATAGTTTATGAAAGAAAAGCTGGTTCATACATTGAGTTGTTTTAGTATGACTGAATTATAGATTTGACAAATGATTAAGAAATAGTTTCTAAAGAAACTGTCAAATCTTAAAATATGAGGAAGCTTTTAGCAGTAGTAGAATGTCCAGATTGTTTGTCCAAGATTTTTCTCCATTTGGAATATATTATGAAAAAGAGGTAGTAATGAGCCAAAACACTGACATTTCTTTGAGAAGTTATGTAATTAAAGTGTTGGGGTATTGTTTGCACACACTTTGTCTAAGCTTATCTACTATTATTGTCTTAACAAATAAATTTGACCTTCCTTGTGTCTGAGGTCTGTATTTCTTTGGTTCAGAAGTGATTTGAATTCTGATAGCGCAGGTCTTTCCTGGTAGGCTTGCTAAGCAGTTAGAAAATTTTGCCAGGACTAACTGACAATTAATTTAATTCAGTTATTAAAGTAAGACATCAGTGCAGTACAGCAGTCTGGCAAGCGGAATTTCATCTTTGAATGAAAAATGAAATCTGTGGTGAAGTCTTGTCCTCATCATGGGCTGCTCTTTTCTCTGTTTTGTAACTTTTGCTGTAGGGAGAATAGTTCTTCATCTTGTCAGACTGTTCTCTGCATGTGTGTTCCTAATCTTTGATGCTAGCTCTGAAGGCGTAGAAGAAAAGCTTGGATAAAATCAGAGTTTCCAACCCTGTGTACCTTGTGCCTGTCTGCTTGAGAAAGAGAAGTGAACACTGATTGTGTAGTTGCCATACAGTATTGCTGCTTGCAGTGCTTTGTCAACAGTTGACAGCAATGTAGAGTAATGTGAAATCTGGAAAAGCAAAAAAGCGTTTCTCTTGCAAAGGATTTGATTTTTGCGACTTCGATCCCCTTGCTGAAGAGATTGAATGCAGCAATATCTTGATGCGTGTTTTACTGTGCTTGGTGTTAAGGCCCAGTTCCAGGTTTGAATGGCTTCCAGCTGCTGCAGTGAAGCATTACATCCGCTGTTTGGTTATTTCCATTACAGTTAGTCAATAAGCCAAACTTTAACACATAATTTCATTGCAAAGGTAATTAGTGTGTGCTGTCAAGCAGTAAAACAAGTTTAAGATCTCTAGTTGCTCCAATTTCAGGTCCCAATGGTGTTAAGTTATCCTCTCAGCAGTGCACTGTCAGTAAATGTGCAAAATACACTGGATAAGAACTTCCTTTGATCCTCTTTCATAAAATTTTATTTGCTTTGTTATTGCTGTTAATTGCACGTAGAACAGTGCTGAATTGTCAGAAACACTAAACCAGATTTTTTTATATTAAAGATAAATTTTTTTTGTTGGAAGATTTGTTCCTTATCCTTACAGTGTAGATTGCTTTTGGGTTTGTGTCTACTTTTCAGTGTTTTAACCTGTGGCTGGTACCAAAATTTGGTACCAAGTTTAACCACAGGTATGGTTACATTTGGGATTTTTTTTTTTTTTTTTTTTTTTTTTTTTGTCGGG